>JAQGBJ010000001.1:0-205313 GCA_034698345.1 Sphaeridia pumilis
AGAGCGAATTGCTTGATGCTGTCGAGAACGACGCACAACTTGGGATAGTCTTCATGGCTGTGACTCGTGTGTTTGAGCAGCTCCTGCAAAAATCCGACCAGTTTGTTATACAGGGTTAATTGCTCGTAACATTTGGCATAAAGCTCACAGTCAGTCAGTGTATGTACATATTATGTGGCAATGAAGGAAGCATAAATTGCGGGAGTTATCGGACTAAAGACTGTGAGGCTGTGACTGAAATGGTGAATGTGGCGAGGTCACACGCAGGAGCGCTGATGAGTGTAAGTGGCAATGTGTCTCTTTGCCAGGAGCTGAAAATAACTTGGCCATGTTCGCACTTATTACGAAGGATGGACGACGGAATGGAATGAGGAGCAAGGAGCGCTGTCAGGTTAAAAGCGCGATAAGCGGGCAGGAGCGTCTACGAAGGAGTCATTCAGAGGCAGTGGATGTGATAAAAAGAGACGGCAAGTGAAGGAAAGGGTCAGCCTTGCAGTTTCACGGTTTCTGGTCGTCGCTAAACTATGCACAGATGCTTTCATTCACTTTTCTTTGGCTCCCGGTTGACAGGGTGAGGGATGTGCTGAGGCGTGTGGGGACGAAGGCTGCTGAGGAAACAGCAAAAGACCAAGACGAAGGAATGAAAGGAATAACACGTGTGTGAAGTTGGCTTAATGGAACTGCTATAACTGTGAGCGTTTGAGTGAGAGTTGAATCGAGATCCTCGGCGAGTTAATTATAGCGGGACAAGAAAGTGGCGGTTGCGGCAGATAAAGAGACCGAAAGAAAGGAGAGAAAAAGGAAGGCAAACAGAATCGAGAAAACTTACCTTCACCAAGAGTTCGTAGCGGGGAATCCGCTGAATCGGCATAATCAGCAGCGAGTCCAGGGTGAGCTTCCCCTTGTGCTGACGAGCGTTGTCTTCCAAGAAACGGGCCAGCGCCGGCTTAGAAGCCACTGCCATCTTCAACGAGCCTTTGGCGTTCTTCCAGTTGTTTACGAATAATGAATAGCATTCCAGAAGCGAATTCTGCCGGAACTGTTCAAATCTTTTCCAATTAATACATCGTTCGGGCTGAGAAGCTAATAAATGCGTACGCGAGCCGCTTTCCTTCTATTGCTTGGCAATACGTTTGAAGGGACTCACCGTTTCAAGAAGGACGTCTCCTATGCACTGCATATCGTCAGTCACCAGCGACTGAAGGGCTTCGAGCAAATGTTCATGATGCCATAGAATTTTTGGAATCTGCCGATTGTAATAGGCTCAAGTGAGGTGACAGCCGCTTTTGATTGAGTGAAAGCAGCATACATTAGAGCAAAAACAGAGTCGGAAAAGATCGCGTACCTGGAAGAATATCTCGTCCACCAAACCGTCATCAATGAAATCCGAGAATTTAAGAGGCTCCATATATTTCTGTGCAGACGTCAAAAGAGAAAGACATAGAGAAATATTAGAAACCTTGTGCTAATAGCTTTTTTGTAGAGCCATTCTGATATGGCATGGCATATTTATATTATTGTCGAGGCTATGGTATACTCTGCTCCGTAAGAAAACTCAATTCTACTGTGAGAGTTAGATGCTAAAAATTCCGATGGCTCTGACTTCTTCTACGATGGCTTACAACACAACCTAACCATCCGGGGGAGGGAACACCATATTTTTGTGGGGGCATTAAAAATATATTCACTACAAATTCATGACAGTTACAGACATTTACGACAGCCAACAGAGTGTCCCTGAACAGTCAATTTTTCCTTGTTATGCACTAAGCTCATGGCCTTCTCGGAAGCAAAACATGCAGTAAAATCAATGCAACTCGACATTGCTTACCTTGACAAGAATCCTGAGCGAGTCCACGTACGACTTTTCTGTTTCTACAATTTCCGCCAAAACGTGTCCTCGGGGACTATTATCCTGTTGAAAGAGAAAGTTGTCAAAATTTTAAGGCTAATAAAACTTTATATTTCAACCTTCCCCAGTTCCTTGCGTTCGGAGCAGCGCTTACTTTTTGCGGGCTTGCCAGTTGATTGCCGTTAATGACTAAATCTGGTGGTTTGTTAGTTGGAGAAAGGAGCGATCTGTCATTAGGTGGATTGAGCTTGTCACCCTCGTTTGCACTTGATTTAGTTACAGACGAGGGTAGACCAAGGCTTTTTGATGCTGTCAAAATAGGCGACATTTTCTGATTGTCTACAGACATTGTGGGCCACACATGTTCTGCACCTTTTGAAGCAGTAATTGTGAATTAAGGGACATTCTGGCTCAAATTTCTGGCTAGAACTCGTCAGAACATTTCTCTCCGAAATAAGCTCTACAGGTGGTAGCGAGTACCGGCTGTTTTATATGTTGGATATGACATTCGTTGCTGTCGACGAGCACACTGACACTGTCACAATTTTTTGCCATATACGCTTATGTAAGGTGATTTTCGCTGGAGGTAATTAATAATTTCGCTTGGCAAAGTTTTGAAACCCTGATAAAGTTTGTAGTGCAAAAACCTCGCTGTGAATCTCGTGTATGTCCTACAGCGCCGCTGGAAGAAGAAATACTGAGGAACAACGGGGAAAATACGAGGGAAAGCATTGTTTTGGAAGCTCGCAGATGCGTGACAACGGTGAAGAAGAAAGCGCGATGATGATCGGCTTCTTCTTGATACCGAATGTTTGCACATGGCCATTCCGCGTTGCAATTTATCAGCTACAACTTTTTCTCTGCCGACAATTTGAATTCCACTTCATAAGCTGATGCTACACTATGACTTCCGTTCTTTGACTTTTTGAATTCTCGATAAAAGCAAAAGAGCTAGCATATAAATACAACTTTCACTTACGAATCGTCTCCGGGAAGGCGAGGACGAGTAGAGCAACTGCGAAGGACTGGAAGCTGTCCGCTGATGGAAAGCAATCATTGTATTTCCGGGTTCACCTATCCAAGAGAAGCATTTCATTGGAAACAATTTACTCAAAACCTGTCGGGTGCTGGAGAAGGAAGTTAAACGGATTTACCGGAAGCTGGTGAGCTTTGTGATGGCATCTGAGAGCTAGTTTTGCGAGTTCGCAGTTTAGCTGATGGAGGGGTAGTTGCTTGGCCTGCAAGCTGTAAATCGTCCAAAGAGCCCATAAACATTGGAGTCTTCGGAGTCATGGTCGTATTGCCTACTACAGTGACCGCAGATTCAGGTTCGGCTGGAATGCTTTTGTTTGGCTGAGATGTGTTGGATCTGTTTGGCGATGAAGACTTGGTGTCTCGATGGATGTCTGGGAGATCGGGTGAAGTGTACTGCTGAAATTTTCGAGCTGACACCAGTTTGTTCATTTCAGCCTCCAGCATTTCTCCGTACGGCCCTCGAAGTGGTCTTTTGTTGTAACGTCGAGGAGGCAGAGGCCTGAAGTTTGAGTCAGTTGCTGCGGAATACTCCATCATTGAAGCTGGTGGACATGTGACACTGTTGGCCCTTGACAAGTCTCGCTTTGGTTGAGACTGCGTCGGATGATTTTCTTGCGAGTGCGTTTTCATGGAAAAGTACGGCAGTGGGTTTCCTTGGACTGGCGAAGACCTGACCAAGTGCCCTCGGTTCCCGCCTGAGATACTCCTTTTATACGGTACTGAATCTACTAACATTATCTCGGATTTGCCAGGTGAAACGGAAGCTACGTCAGCACCACTGTCATCACTGCTGTTATTATTGCTTCGAGTTCCTGCAAGGCTTCTCAACGGCAAAATAGGGAGATCATGTCCACTTGTTGCGTCGGAACCTTTCATTTTCTCGTTCGGTTGGTGGTCGCTGTCACCACCTGTGCCCAAGGAACGATTTCGAGGAATAATGCTGGAAGACGATGAGGAGCCTGGAGACAGAACGTCGTCCGAGCAATCTGATTGGCCCGAATATTGTCTGACCAAAGGGTTTTTTTCGTCGTCAAGCTCCAGAGATCCGCCACTGCTGCCGTCACCATAAGAAGTTCGCTGCTCTTCGAGTCGTCGTCGATGCGGGTTTATTTTGAAGCCCAAGAGTAACTTGTTTTCGATTTCAGTCATGATTGTTGCTGCCTGAGGTGGAGGCGCCGGAGTTTCAGTGAAGCTGCAGTCGTCGTTTTCGGTGTCGACGCACATGTCACGATTTTGTTCATTGACATTTTGAGGACTGTCATTGGGAACAATTGGTTTGATATCGACTTCAGGACCAGCATTAGAGGAACTAAGCTGGAATTCTTGGACCTCTTCGGTGAACAGTTCTGGCTCTGACCCCAGATAAAATTGCACCGCCTGTTTGATTTCACTTTCCGGAAGAGGGATTTCAGTTAAATTTTTGCTAGCCTCTTCTTGGTCACTTTGAGTGATGCAAGCGGGTTCACATTTTGAATCTTCAAATAATGCAGAATCGTTAGTCACGTTTACGCTGTCTGCAACAGTTTCTCTGCGAGGTTCTGGCTGATCCACAGTTGTTTCAAGTTGCTCATTCTCTTCATGTGTAAAATCTTTGCTTGAACTGGGAAAAAGTTTATCATGGGTTGAACTTCCGTTGATTTCAACGGAGACTTCAGATTCATTCAGAACCACTGCTGGCTTCGACTCCTTCACCGATACTTCAGTGACGTCCCACTGAATGCCTGCAGTTTCTACTGCATCAACTGTGTTAGTTTTCGAAGACATTTCTGTAGTTTGTGGAATGAATAAACTGCATTTGTTTTCGCAATTTGATTGACTCATAGGACGGCTTGCGGCACTGACTGGACTCAAGAAACAAGAGGCTGTAGGTTTAATGCTGATCGCAGAACGAGGATTTCGAACGTACTTCCCGTCAGAGGTCACATCCACTTGAGAGAAGGAAGCAGATCGAAATGGTACCGTCCTGGACGAAACAAAATTTGAGGAGCCTTTGAACGAGCCGGGCCTAAATTCGGGAATATCCAGTAATGCGCAGCAGCCCTCTAGAAGATCGGCAAAATTGGTTTCAGGACCAGCCTTTTCTGGCACTTTCACGGGATCAAACATTGCTGGGCGAATAGTTGATACTATTTAGAATTATTTACTGGTCGGCGTTTACTGCAGGATCAAGCCATAGTGAAACTGTAACGAAATTTTAGGGTTGATGCAAAATGTTCTTTCTCGTTCTCCCTGGAACCCAACTCCTGACCTTACTTACACTTGCTGAACGATTTCAGCTGAAATACCAATGAATATCAACTTCGAAATGGCGAAGCACGAGCTAGCGTGCGGTCTTGTAGAGTGAAACAAACCGAATGTTACTTTAGCTCTTGTTCTCAAGTTCTCTTCGGGTTCAAAAATAGGATGTCTAAATTCGCCTCTCGGATGTCTCTCATCCTATGTCGACGATATATCTTCTACCAGTAGCGCGAATTCGGTTCAACATTGCTGTTACTCGGTTGAAGCTGAATAGCGTTTCATGCAGATGTAAAGTTATGCGGATTTCTGTTGATGTTTTTTGAAAGTTGACCTTCATAGTATCACTGCTGTTTTGCTTCCCTTGCTTGATTTACAGCGCCATCCATATTTTGCAAACCGCGTCCTTACACGAATGTTGCAGCTCTCACATTTGAGGCAACTTCTCAAATCTACTCATAGTGAATGCGAAAACACTGTACTGAGGACTTGACAGGATAACAGAGCGCTAATTCTTAAACAGTTGCTCCTACTGCTAGGTTGTTAGACAAGACAGAAATGTTTTTTTCTCACGACGGGCAAATCCAATGATCACACACATCCGCCTCTCGAGGCAGATCAAAATACCGTATTGTAGAACTTTTAACTCTACAAAAATCAACGCTGATCTCCTTCGTTTAACTGAAGTGGTTACAACCATATCCCAAGTTTCAGGTATATTATAGGTTAGTTAGCATTCACTGGTAAAATGATAACAAGAAAAGACTTACAGCTCTTAGCAGGTATTTGGTAACAATTTATTGCGGTAGGCATTTTTGTATTCACAAATGTGAGAAAATTTGCCCCAGATCCCCCATCTTTACTTGGAGGATCACAGTAAAGCTAGAATATTTTCTAGATCGGTGGCTTGCAGTCGAACAACTTAAATTTCATTTTGCAACAAATAAACAAACACGTTTCAGCTCTACCAGCTATCAGATCTAACAGTACTGCTAAAGACCAAGAACAGACTTGCATAGTAGTTTTAGGCCATAAATGCCAGGAATGTTTCTTAATATGGAATTGAAACAAATAGTATAGTTTTTGCTGAACTGTCCGGAATCATACGTCAAGACTAGACGCCAGAACAGGAATGGCGAGCAAAACAGGAATGTTCCAAGGACAATTTAAGACAATCAAAGAACTGTGGGAACCAGTTGCAGTAATGGCACAGGTCATGCTATTGCTGGACTAGAGGAAACATAAACGGTAAAATCGAAGCTTATTCTACGTTACTGAAAATTATCATTTCAACTTGATTATAGAAGCTAACCGGTGGCACAAGCTTGTGATACATGCGAGCAAGAACAACTGTAGTTTTAGCTCGTACAATGTTTCAGCATACATAACAACAGGAGGTTTTCACTATCGTGACTAACTCTTTGTGCTTGACAATATCTCGAATTTGGACAAACTTGAAAGTGTTTTCGTGAGAGTACAACAAGTGTCGGTCATAAATGCCGTTCTAATGCGCTAGTAAAAACCTATATAGTATTTACGTAGCTACTTCGCAGTTGCTTACGGCAAGAAGGAACATAAGGTATCATTAGTTGACAACCTGAAGCATCTAGTTTCTCCTATAACCAGAGATATCGGGTATCAGCTTCCCGTCTCCAAACCAGTAAACAATCACCAATATCTGCATCGCGACAGCGAACACTACAGCAAGTATAGCATTAGTAACAGGAAACGGTTCCTTAGGAGGCTTAGGTTTTGACAATCGAGCTTGTATCCCAGCCACTGTAGAGCGCAATTCAGCAATTTGTTCTGACTGCTCAATTTGTCGAGCCAGGAGCTGACGCAAGAGGTCTACCAGTTGACGATTACTTTCTCTGCGAAAATTTAAAACATGTCCTTTAATGGAAGCACAATATGTAAATTTCGAAGTAACGTTATCGTTATTGTTCGAACAGTCTCCAAGACAGACAGTGCAAGAAAAGAAGCTCCAAAACTCACCGCTGATGAAACGCTGGAATTACTTGATCGCCCGACGCAGAAGATTCATGAGACACAGTCCTCTGCAAATAAACACATACCACAGTATAGAATCATGGAAATTTCGTTGGTCACGCAGATAGTTTCAGGAATTTACCTTTTCAACCGATAATATTGGCTTTCCGTGAGAGGCTTTTAAGCGGCGTAAGGTTTGTATCACATATTGGTGTTCGTATTCTGCTACATCATTCCGGTCATCCCATGGGCGAAGATCTTCATACTTGTACTTCCACGAAGCTCCATCCTGCGAAAAACAAAACATGTGAGGATTACGCTACCAAACCGCAATGTCAAGCGGAAAAAATGAAAACAACAAACTTACGAAAACGAAGTTTTTCGGTATCCAATCTTCATTTGCTTCTCTTCTCTGCTTGACTTCCATTCTTTGTTTCTCCTCCAGTTTAGTCTTTTCGACAGTTGCAGCTTCTTGGTCCTCGTTGGCAATAGCTTCGGAAACTTTTATCCACAATTTTTCAGACTCAAATTCATCCTGCTCTGCAATTGGAACGGTGAATCTTTTTAAGCGAGATGATTTCACTTGATCCGTAACCTCCCACAAAGTTGTTTCTTCCTGCAAATGAAGAAGGGGTCAGCTCTGTACAGAACTACGAAACCGTTTAGCAAAGCTTACCCCGCTTCGTTTATCCTTTATGCAAATCTTGTTGTCCCAGTGGCCATCAACCGTTGCAACTGTTTCTCTTCCGAGCTTTATTTTGCCAGCAATAGCATTGGTCGAGTCTGCCCTTCCCAAAATTCCCTGTAATCAGGAGAAGCGTGTCAGCTAAGAGCCTTCAGCACTATTTTTTCTGCAATTCAGCTACCTTCAATTTGAACTCAATTTCAGTCGAATATCCGGTCTTGTCGCAAACAATGTGCACAGTCCCCCCAAGTTCCATTGACAACGTACCCATCAGAATTCCTTTGCAGTGCGCGAACGGCATCGTTAAGGTGTACACTTCCCCTCGAGGCAAAAGGGTCAAAGTAGCCTGTCCTTCCAGAATCGCAGATGTTGAGTTACCTATGAACAAGTGAGAGTAAATTATGTATGTGACATGATACTTTATAGTAGGAATGTGGTAAACTCTTTGTACCATAAAATTTTGATTTTGCAAGGATGGATCCAGAGATGACATAGCCATCCTTTTTATTTGAGACATAGATAGCTGAAACTGGGGGATGGTGAGAAACTTGCTCAGCAATATAGAAAGTTTTCGAGTTATTCGGATGCTCCCACATGCACCGGAATGTTTCTCCCAGCGCTGGATTGTAAGGCTTCTTCAACCCCTTGGGCTTCTTGTAGAAACCGGACAAGTACCAACGAACTATAGACTTCATTCGTGTAAAAGCATCATCTTCCAAAACAGCCCTGTGAACAAGTTGAGGAGATAACAGCTGAACCACAATTTGTGAAGGAATTTGACTTGCTAAATACTTACTGCGAAAGCAAGTTAGCATGGTAATAATAGTCCGTTAGTTTATCCAAAAATGACCGAGGTTCTAAAATAAAGGTGGGTAGGACGACTCGCGACAAGTCCATTCCAGGTCTAACTTGCTTTACTAGGAACCACAGAAAGGACTTGTTTTCATCGCCCAATACTTCGGAATGTTCACCTTGAGCCTGGAAAAGCCAAATAAGTATTTTATTATTGTCATTTTCTGGAAACCACCAATATTTGCAATTGCACTTACAGACGAGAAAACTTCTTCAGTTTTGACACAGTAATTACTTTGAGCCGGTACTTTTATCTCGGCAGTCTGATGCCTTTTGCTTGAAATGTCGCCTTGAGCTTCGTCGAAATTATCATTTCCGTCATCGAGGTCTTCATTCTCCGCGTCAGATTTATTGCCTTCCTTATCATGTTCCATGTCTGATTCTTGACTTTCATGTAGTTCCTCTATGTGGGATGTGTCACTATCGTCAGAGTTACTTCTGTTAGTTTCTGCTTCGGCATCATCCGTCGACCATTCGCCCATCATTAGTACTGTGGACCGATGAGAAAACATATCAACAACAAACAAAAAATCAAAAGTCCTTTGGTGTAAAAATTAACTTACTTTGGTTGCTACTCGGATCCACGTCAGCACCTTTGTCATCCAGAAGACTATCAGATCTCGGTGATCGTACCAACAATGAGGAGCACCTATGAAACAGCGGTAAGGAAACATTTTAGTTTATAACCAACCAACAGCAAGTTTTGATTAAGCTAGAATGTTGCGTACCACCCATTTTCATCACACATATACACAATTTTGACTTTATCTTCCATTTCGCATAATCGACAAGCAGAATTAAATTTGCCTAGTACCTCCGGGATGATACAAAGTCTGACTGAACTATGAACAGTACTTCGCAAACACCATGTTTAAGGATATGTGAAAACTCCATGACGTGAAGACATGTTGGCGTGTGTGAAGTACTGTTTGCAATTATGTCAACAACAGGGCATACAGTTTTAATGAGGCTCTTACAAATATGGATCGTCTGCAAGGGCCTGTATTGTCTTGAATCATGCATGAATTTTCCTCTGCAAGCTAACCTGTTGAAATTGATTACTTAAGTACTACACCTCCAGGAGAGCGACAAGCAAATATACAGCAGCGATCCGCAAAAGTTCCTATCGTGTGTATGTATTCCAAAACGGTAAAATGAATTCGAGTCTAACTTACGTCAGTGCAAGTTCAATTCCGTCCAGCCAGCACTTTCCTTGGTCAGCAGAAGGTGCCCTGCAAATCAAGTAATTAGCCGGCAAAGGCTGGACGACGGCCCCCATGGCTTCCCCCTCTGGTCCTTTGGCAGCCCATATTGACTGTTCAAGTGGATGAAATATTTTGAAGCAAAAGCCGTCTTTCTTGGATGGTCTCTCAATCACCTTGCAGCAATTGAGCAGTACCGTGGCCACCCAATGGCTACTCTGTTGAGAAACAAGCAAGCATATCAACTCAATTGGATAAACAATGGATGTCTCAAGAAGCGGAAGCGTGGAAGACACCAAGCCGGTCAGTTGGACAATTCAACATCAAGCGGCCTTGGTAACAATTACTCGGATCGATTCCACCTGGATCGATCGTTTTGGGATTAATAATGCATAAGGAACGCGATTCCCTGAATGCATGTCCATCAAACTATTATGTAGAGTGCTTACGGTCGTCACATTCATTTCATATCCGAGGACTTTATAGCATCGCCAATTTCATCACAAGTCTAATCTAGGCTAGCTTTCTGATTCTGATGAGTCAACTAACTTACCTTTATTTTGTTGCTCTTGTACAAGAGAAGGAGTCCGGGCTTCAAGACTGCCCACAACTTTGTCCAGCCTTTTAACTTCCCTCTTACTTTCAAAGGTCCTGTCAGGATTATGACTGAGGGGTCTTTGAGGGCCGTCGATAGCTCCTGTGCCACACGCTGTTTTTCTTTCCTGTAGTTCTTCCGCTGAGCTTTGTAAGACAACTCCTGCAATCCAAACCAAAAAACATCAACATCACACCCAGGTTATCAAAATAAGGCGTATACAGCAGTTTTGCAGAGTTTCGAAAGTCTACAAGCTTGAAAAATCGACATTACCTTATCATCATTCGAGTCGTCAGCAAATGTAGAACCTGCAATAAATGATTTCAAATTAGATAGAACCCTTGTTTTATGTCTCTTCTCTAATATTCAACATTACACACATCGGAAGTCAGAACCTGAAAAATTAACCCTGTCATTTCTATTGACGTCGATCGTCACTAACTCGAAGAAAATCTTGCTGAATACGTCGTAAATTAATGAACCAATTTCTCTTTTGTACGCAGAGCTCTCTTGAAAAGGCTGAATTTTAGCGCAAAATTGCCAGATAAAAGATGGAAGACTTCTTTCGGGGACATACGATAGCATGCAGGCAACTTCTAAAAAGCCGAATTTTCCGAATCTGTTTGACGGTGAACTTAAACCACTAGCTATGTTGCATTCATTCCAGGTGTGAAGCTTACATGGATAGGCTATAAAGCTAATAAAACCTTGAATATTCTGTAAATCTGAGCGGAACACCAATTCATACCAGGCGAATGCGGGCTTTTGTTCAAAGAATCTGTGGACCCACTTAGAGTTTGATTTCCAAACTTGGGAAGCGAGACATGAAGACTAGGCCTCCGTTTCAGTTCTGTCAAAATCAATTATCATCCATTTGAAAAAACATAAATTCCGCTAGTACTGACTACCATAAGAATCAAATGCTGCTGTACAATCATGCACACAAGCTGAATCATTCCATACAGCAAAGCTCCAAAGTTAGGTTTGAAACTGAAACAGGATTCAATCAGTGAAAAGAGGAAATCATAATGAAGAAGTGAAATTGTATTTGAAGAGGTGTGAGTTGCGCCAGGTCATTTCATGCAAAAATCGTGCGGGTTGCAAGAGCGCTAAAGCCGGCGAAACAGCAGCGGCATGTTAACTATTTTTCCAAGTTCTCAAGGTCTTAAACGGGAGCATATCAGTGAAAAATTCTTCATCAATGATTCAAGACGTTGCGTAAAGCCGTGATGTTTGCGGAAACTGAATGCTACCGCGCTTTAAGAACGAAGACGATGAGAATTGATATGAACATTCGAGTGGGAAGGTCAACGCGGTGTGACTGTGACGTTGACGGGTAGTAAAAATGTCGTGAAGTGCGGCAATAACAACGCATAGGTGTTTCGCAACAGCCCAAGCTTTCGATCGAATACCTTTGAAGTTAGTATGCGGCGCAACACCGCAGCAGTCCCACATGCTCACGATGACGACTAGCGAGATAAACTACTCAACACGCAAGCCAGGAGTACAAATGTCACTGGAGAAACTACCAGCTAATAACCCACATACAAGTCTGAAAGTTAAAAGAACATTAGCAGCGCCCTAATGACAGCCAGCCGATCAGAATAACAATTGACTTGAAAGTCAAGTTGCTCTAGACTGGGTATACTCCTGCACCAGATCTTTAATCGTGATAGACGAAGATCAACAAATAATAATATCCAATTCATCGGTTCCACCCTTGGCCGAAAAGCAAACGAGAGAATGTCAATAACGAAATTGAGTTAGGCCTTACGCTAAGACCTTATTAGAAGGATATCAAGTACACGCAAGCGGAAATAAATCAAGATCGAGTTGTACACATACAGAACGAAATAAAACGGCAAACAAAATAAAACCTGATATCTTCAACGTTGGAATTGATGTTGAGCTTGAATTGGATGGCGAAGCGAGCGTTTGACTACCGAACGGGCTTTCTGACGGAACGTGTAAGTTACTTTGATTACTTGTACTTTGCGGTGTCTTGGCAAAACTTGAGGACAAGAAGCCTGATGGTTCTCCAGGCGGCGAGTGTGACGGAAGGACTGAAGAAGTGCTCACTCGAGGTGTCACTTTACCAGAAGGAATCACTAACGGATCCGAGGCCATCTCAACTGCCCATGGACGCACACAAGCTCAATCCGTTTACACCATTTTCAACATCAAACACCTTTGAAGTTTCCAGTATAGTGAAGCACCGAAATTGCGAAATCTTCGTGTTGCTATCGGATTGATTATGGTTGGTTTCCTTTAACCGCACAGAAACAAGGAGGCGGTCGAATACGCACTGGTAACTTTTAGTCCAACTTGGCGACTGTGGAAATAGCTGACTTCCGGTCTAATGGCATCCCTGCTCTTTGAGCGACAGACGAAGTAAATCCTGTAACGACAAGAGAATGCGTTTTATGTCGGCAAGTTATCACGATTTGTATCAAGTTGAGTTTACCACCTTGTTCAAATGAACAGGCAAGAAGCAAACATTCGTAAGTTTCATGCCCTTCATCAGCATTCTCCACAAATTACGCTACTTATCAATAAGCTTTACTAGCTACATCCGTGCTGGTACCAAAATGACGAATTTCTAGAAATCTATTAAGTAGAATCCTTGGAGCGTTTTAACCGCTAGATTTCGCTTATGTTGCTTCGTACAGTTGGTAACTGACCTTAGTTAAATGGGGAATCCGAAGAAGGCAAGTCGCCTAAATTCCTTTCAGCTGACGTTTTGTTTGTAGCAAAGTGTGACAAGGAAGAGTAGGCACAAAATAGGAAAATCGATTGATTGATTGCGAATTAACCGTATCGTTGATCGTAGACTGGGGCGAGATAGTTGACTAGCATAAATAAAGCTCCGACTTTGTTATGACTTTTTCACAAATTCACTAGTCGTCTCATTAATAATAGCTAAAAGTTTGATTGTTGGTTGGCTAAATGGCAGAGTTTTGGGCTGACTTTCAAAATGTAAACAAACGCGTTTAGTGCGCCAAACTCCCGGTGTTGAGGGGAAGATCCGCAGTCCAGTCGAGCCAATTGCTTTAGCAATGAATGAGAGTAGACTGGCCAAGTGGCTGATGAATACAAGAAAACCAGTGAGAAGAATATCTGCAAATTCTGCGTACACTAGCATATCTAGCATCATATGTTTTTGTCCGTCGTGTATCCGTTGAATGGATCAGCTGTTCTCATTGTGTAAGAAGCGTCGGGCTTGCTGGCTAGTAACCACCAGCAGCTAAAACAGCTTTGAGGTAGGCAGTAAATGGCGGCTGCTGCCTTCACGCCCGCAACATTCATTCAAGTTTTTTGCAGATATACTTGGTTTGTTGCCGGACTCGAATGAAAACAAACTTGTGACTTTCAACTGTGTACAGGACATTTAACCCGTGGATAGTTGCAACTCAAGTCAGTCAGCTATTATATTAGTCTCATTCTGCTCAAAGAGATTGCAATCCTAGTAACAACTCGATTATCCAACTCAACTCATCTTCTGATCGTCGTCAACCGTCTTCACACCCTTGCAAATTCGCAATTTGCTTCTTGAAGTCTGGCACTTTAGGGCGAATTTCTCTTTGGATCGTAACAGGTACATAACAGCTAATTACTTTTCAAAAATCATGTTCATAAATAGTGTAAACTAACTGAAAATTTGTTGAAATCCATTCAGACTCTTCCTGTTCTTGACATTCAATTTGGTTTCAAGAAAACACACAACAATGGCTAACTCTGGACGCTATTGCCATCTGATTGGGAAATCTCTATCCCGTTTCAACTACCCATCAAAAGGGTTGAGGTTGGTTTTCATTCATGTTTGTTATTATGAACCAGTTGATTCAGATTTCAAGTGAGGACAGTTGTCTAAATTCTAAATGCACTACATTTTCACTCATTTCAGAAATATTAGCACTTCAGCTCCAAAGCTTGAAGGTCAGGAAGGATTCTTGAGCAAGCTGTTTGTTCGCAAAATTGAGCCGACCAAGGAATCTCATTCTACCATGTTGTCAGACAAAGAAGTCATTTACGAATTACAGACTCATCAGGTCAAGCCTGCATTCTTGGACAAATACTTGAATAATTAGTAAGTTTGCTTCAGCATAACGATCTTGTCGAGAATCGTGGGAGATATCATGGATAAGTTTACGATTGAGTAATTTTCTTTTCTTCACAGTGAGAAACATGTTGACCTTACAAAGAATCTAAAAGCAGGAGAGCTAGTTGGTAGCTGGGTCGTTGCTGTTGGCGATCAGGATCAAGTCATTCACATGTGGAAGTACACTGGTGGATACACGGGAGTCGATAATGCCTTTAATGCTATCAAGGAAAATCCAGTAAGTAGTTTTCACGTTTAAGTAGAAATTACTATTGTAGACGATGTAATGATGGTTTCGGTTTTGTTCTTAGGATGGCCAAAAACTATTGAAGGAAAGGTTGGAGTGTTTGCGTTTGAGAACAACCCAGTTTGTTTTGCCGTTCAGCTACTGGCCATCGATAGAGCCAAGACAGGGCGGAAACATTTATGAAGTTCGGAGCTATACCTTGAAGCCGGGAACTATGATTGAGTGGGGTAACAATTGGGCTAGAGCCATCAATTATCGTCAGCACAATGAAGAGGCATTTGCAGGATTCTTTTCGCAAGTCGGTCGGTTGTACAATGTCCATCACTTCTGGTGTAAGGAGGCCTTAATTTGCTTATAATGAATCTTGTTGGGGTGTTGTTGCTCCAAGTCTTGTATTTTATTTATCGACAGGCTACAAGGATATGCAAGCAAGAAAGCAAACCAGGGAAGCCGCTTGGAGGAAGCCAGGCTGGGATGAATGTGTTGCTTATACTGTGCCTTTGATTCGTGAAATGGATTCAAGAATACTTCATCCCACCAAATTTTCGCCATCGCAGTAAGTCAGGGATCTTGGAAGTTGGCTACAAACAATGCATTTAGTCATTTCGAGAGGACTATATCGGATTTTGAGTGGACTGGCCTTGCATCAATATTCGACCTTGTTGTCTAACCAATTCAAGAAGTACGAGGAAGATTGAGAAAAAGAAAGAAATAGATTATTTACTGTCTTAAAAGGGTATGCGTAGTTTGAAGATGCCAACTTGTTTTGTTGAAAACGGATGTAAGATTTTTTTGTTCAAGTTTAACATTATATATGGTGCTAAATAACACCTACGTGTAGGTCAAGTAGAAATGTGTCAAAATGTGCAAACATTATAATTACGCTGTAAAGGCCAGCCATTATTAACTCGTTAATTTCCGCATAACTTCAGCCATGTCTTCAAATTTAAGAAATTCTGGCTCGCCCATGTGCCCAGATTCCTGGTGTGGGGTACCCGGCTCCACATCAATCAAAGGACCTGAAAGTTTAGTCGGTTACCAAAAGAGAGGCATGTGAAATTACGCATCTAGATCTAATATATACTTACGGATAAGCAATGTATCATGATCTGTGCTTGATTGATCGCCATATTTCATCTTCAGAAATACTTTTGCAGTTACAGTCTCAAGATGTGGTTGAAAATCTCTTAGAATCATACGCTGCAAATTATTCAAGAAATTCCGTCAAGATGATCACTTTCTTATCTCTAGAAGTACAAGTAGCTAACTGTACTCGATCATGCCTAACTTACTTTGAACATTACAATGTCACCGATAAATATCTCCTGGATTGCAGTTGCCGAAACAAAGTGGCCAACATTATGAGTTTTCATGTGAGAGATATGCTTCGTCTTTCGCTTTCTTTTCCGTCGCTTTGGAGGCCTTACTGTTTCCTCAAGATCTGAGACACTCTTGCTCAATCGAGATTCACTCGTGTTTTCTGTTGCCTCAATGACTGGACTGTCGATACTTGGTCTTTCAGGATTACATGGCATTTTCGAAGGACTGGCTTCCGTAGACTCCGCAAGCTTCTTAATCCTCCTTCTGCATCTTTTTCTATTGTAAAAACTTGACTATAGACTTGCATTTTGAAAGGCACCATCAACTTCAACAAACCCAGTTGTAACCGTACCTCCGTCGCTTTCTGAGGACTTCTACCGCCTTAGCTACAGCAGCACTTAGGAGTGCCTCATCTTGTGATGAGGAAATTTTGACATTTTCGCTGAGCGCTTTCTTTTTTCTGCCCCCTCGTCTACACCGTTTCCGTTTAGTTCCGCTAGGAGAAGCCTGGTAGATAGAAACATTTTGTTTTAACAGCATTCACAGTTCAAGTTACTGACTGTCACGACTGTCAGTTCACTAAGTGTTCTGAATTCCAGCCGAAACCCCCATTTGGCTTACCATTGGGCAGTTGAAACATCACATTGTAGTGAAGAATCCAATCACAGTGAATTAACGGGCTTCATATCATTAAAAAATACAAACACTGACTGACTGAGCAAGCACATGACTTACAGAAATTTCCCGCCCGTATCAAGTCCAAATTCAATGCTCCTCAGTGTTCCGCAGTTTTTAGTCAATCGTCTGGAATTTCGGTGCGATGATTGATGATTTCACAGAAAGTTGAGAATTGTTTAGGATGAAACGACAGATTTATTGAACCGAATCTCATTATACGAGCTATCAGTACATATAGCAATGAAAAACCCGGTCAGATGGTTAGATATGTGCAATAAAAGTAATATATATTATACGATCCAATACAGGTACAGCAAACGTTCGGAGGAACTTAACAGCGCCTCAACGGAAGTAAGTCCGTGGAGACAACACCGTGTTCAATTAATGATTTCTTTTCTGTCACTGTCCCTCGGACTCGTGTACATTGGTTTATCATTAGGATTAGGATCATACTTGTTACAGCTAACTTTAGTTAAACTTTAACGATTAATACTTTTGTGAGGACAATACTCGTCATTTCATTAATTGATCAATCGGCCAGTATAAGATTAATACAGGTTTTGCTACAAGATTTGATTATAGGTTCTTGCTCATTGTCTTCCGTATTGCAGTCCTCAGTGGATGAACGGTTTTTCCACGACGGATTCACCATTCCATATTTCACCTAATGTAAATAAATATACGAGGTAATAACTTGAGTTCGACTGATCACCATTAATTCAAAAAGATTTGCCGAATACCCTGAAATGGTGAAGGTGAAATACCAGATTTGGAAGTCAAAAAAACTACTTGACAACAACTGCCGGCTAGAGATACAATAGGAATGTATGTTGAATACGTATAATATATTTCTTTTCACAGTCGCACTTGGATAATTTTGTCTAGGAATGATTCGAGTAGGCTAACTAAGTTTCGTCAGTCTATTCTTGTAAATTATACAGACAGGGCAAGTTGGCAGCAACTGCGCTGCTAAAGTCCAAATTCAGCTGAAATATGTTCGTACCGCGGGAATTCGCAAACTTGCTATGACTTAGATAAACGAATACACTTTGAATTGTATTGTACAACTTTGGATTCCGCACAAACAGAATTCTGAAATATACAAACAGGAAACGTTCTAACAACAAAGTTGTGTATTCAGGGTTTGGAAGAGATCAAAATACAGGTTCCGCGGACTACAAAAGTCTTTCTCGTTCTTCTTCGTCGTCGAGACCTTCTTCGTCAGATTCAAAGGAAGTCGTGTCCGAGTTGTAATCGGAGACAAAGTCGTAGTGGTCCATTTGCTCTCGATGGTGTTCCAAGGCTTGCCTGCTTGGGAAAATGCTGTCGCATTGCAAACACCTGTTAGAATCACAAAGATACACACGTCATTACTTGGTCATATCCATCAACACGGGCGCTATGCTGCTTCCACTATGATAAATTCAAAAGAATACGTCAGCGTTGCGAAAACTTTGTTCACGGCTTTCTCCTACTGCTGCCATGCCTACCGTTGGGGTTGGGGCTAAAATAGACGTCGATCAGTGCGGGGCAAAAGGAAGCACATTCGATGGGCAGTAGATATCATAAACGCCATAACGGAAAAATATAACGTTGCCTGGAGTGACTTCAAGAGCGGTTTATCGTGAATAGAATTTAATATTTATTGGAAGACTACGACGATTCTTGCAACAGCGCAAGAAACGCAACACGACTTTCTCTTGTTTTGCTTGAAAAAATAAATTTGCCGGGATCTTGCCAATTGTGTTATGTTGAAATGCTATTTTGTGTTTGTTCTTGGTTCGGGGGATTCTGGAAGGTTTATCTGGGAATTTTGTTTTGTAAGAAGAATGTCTCGGGGGTAAAAAGAGTTTACGAGGCAGTAAAATGATGAAATCCTGCCGTCTTATCAGGTAGACACTTGAAACGAATTTTGGAAGATCCATGTCCCTAGGCAGACTCTTTTTTAACTGACAGAGTAAATGTTCTTTCCGCGGCTCATCCGTCCTGGATAAAAAATAGCGAAATGAACAATTGGATGAGGATTTAACATGAAACCCCTTCAGTCATTTTGATCCTCAAACAAAGAACATGTAGAGAGAAGAAGAAGTAAAAAACTGAAAGTCTTGATCCGCCCAGAGATTGCATAATTCCACAATACATTCTGCCTTACTATCGATGCTCGGTTAAAAGAGAATATTTAAGTTGATGACGGAGGGAGGCAAAAGTGTTATTTAACGATACATATGTATACGTTAAAATTAGCTGCGCAAGTAGGGCAGTACAAAGAGTGTATGATAAAAAACTATTATAAATAATAAAAAGCTCATGCATGTAAAACTTGTGGCTTTTCCCAGGCTAAATTTGCTCATATTTTTTGTAGATATGAATAAAATTATCGTAGCGAGCCTTTGGGGTGCCATGTTTCTGGGCCGCTTCCTTTCCTATTACATTTAATGGATTCCGGCTGTTTTGGAAATTTCCGCGTAAATCTTGCGAATATTTACACAGCAGAGCAAGTGGCCCGCCCAAAGACGAGCTGGAACTCTGTGGGGCTGTGTATATAATATATATAAACCAGCAGTTTCAAGGTTTAATTTTCTACTGTCCGTGTGTCTTAGTCAGACCGGAAACGTTGATCTTCTTGTTCTGTTCATTGGGAAGCTTGTGTTGTTGCGTTTCTTAAATTACCTCGAGTCTAGTTTCCATCATTAGCTTTATATGGCGGCGGCTCGGTTCGGGGAGAAGTGAAAGGGACGCGGGCATGAAGCATGTATAATAAATGACGATTCTTCATCAAAATCATCAGGTCCGACATCATCATAATATTAGATGCCGCCGCTGGTTCGTATTAATAATCCACTGCCTCGAGATATGTGCTACGGCAACAATGAGATTTGGCTCGACAGCCTTCACTTTCTCCACGGGGGTGAATATTTACACGAGTTTTCAACATTATTAAAAATATATATGACGCGGCTTGTTGCTAGCAGCGACTGGTATCTGGGAAGGGAAAAGTAATTTGATTTAAGCCGTCAGCACGCCAGGTAATTCGCAAAGCATGATTATTTTTGCTAAACTTGAAGGGCTGTTCAGCTCTGTTCCTGACGCTAACATGGCAGTGACATAAATTTTGCTCAACGACGCTGGCTCAAAAAGTCAAAACGAGTTTGTTTTCTGTTTCCAGATGCTGAAGGTGGCTGACGGAGTTACAACTGTTAGATTCAAAAAGATTGTCATGGAGTACGTACCCAAAGTGTCGCTTCTTCTGTTGGTGATCGGCAAGCTTTCTCATTGTTGGAAAGGATCTGTCGCAAACATCACAGGTGAGACCCTCATCTTCGTCCTCTGAAAGAGAAAAAGATTTTCAAAATGTTAGAAGCTGGACTGATTCATTGCTAGACTACAAACTGACTGAGGGTTGTAAGATTCGCTTGTGCTTTCCTTTGGCTTGTTGGTGTCAATTAGTGGGTGGTTGGAGTTTGGTGGTAGGCGACATATGGCCGCGTTGTCTAATGGCGTCTCCTAGCAATAGAATTGTTCTAAACTGACTGAATGGAAGGCGGCCTAATTTTCTCGGTATTCCCTGCTCGCATCTTTCCATAGATTACAGAAAGTGGAGTGGCGGTGGCCGTGTATCGTGTTCATGGAACGTCTCAAGTAAGGAGAAAGTCAGGGCCGCGGTCACATGTTGATGAATCTTGTATGAGCGAGGAAATCGAATCCCCGATCGGATTCCGTTAATGTCTTTTGTGGTAACAAGCTTTTCTTGTACAAACAAAAGTCTGATGTATCTTTCGACTCGCTCCAAGTCTTGTAGTCTTTTTCGTATCTGTGATTCGGCCAGTCCGGTGAATCTCACTCTTATCTCATTCCGCGGATTCTTCTTTCAAAAACATTGTCTCTGTTCAACTTCCTTTATGGAGCCGTCGTTTCTTTAACGACATTAACTACTTGCTCCAGTTCCGTATTACTTTCCACTCTGAATTTCCTTCCGCCCATTTACTACCAATCTTTACTTGGCTCAAATCGCGTCACGAAGCTTCGTGTGACGTGCAAGTTGCCCATACGAGACATAATCAAAGAAGAAAGTTCCTCACGTGTATAGTAGCGACCGGCTTGAGATTTTGCCGTGTGTATCTCCAAACCTCCTCATTCAAACACCCTCAAGACTCGGCGGCGGAACAAGGCAAACGCACCAAACGCCAGTAAAATTTAATGAGAATGTAAAGTGGAATGGGGAACGAAACGATGCTCTTCGGGAATCAAACGAGATTTTATAGGCGATATCTGAGACTAGTCGAGTAGTACGTTTAGAAGTCGGCAGAATTTGTTATGAGCTTCGTCTTGATGTATGATCACGTCCTGGGGCAATTTCCCAAGCTTTTGCTTCTCAGTTTTCACATTTTCAGTCTAAAGTTTACACGTTTTCCCAAGGCCAGATTTGCGATATTCAATTATACAGGAACGTCCTCAAGTTGAGCTTACTTAATCAGCTGGTGTGTTTAACTGCGAGCGAGGGAAATATATACGTCGGCCTGAGAGCGTAATATGAGCAAGCGTTGTATTTCGATTGTAGGTATATAAATAATCCAGGGAGAAGCTGTGATAGCCGATGATGGAGCACCTGCTTCCGGGAACGAAATAATCCAAGGGGCTGACTGAGCCGATACTCATTGTATCGAATGGGGCCTTTGGGAAACTGGAGACTTTCCGATTACACAGTTCGCCCTGACAATCACCGAATGATGTTCATCGGAGAAAGTGATGATTGGAAAGTCGCTCCCGGCATAACTCGAACTCGTGCTAGAGTTTCGAGTTACAGCAAACATTACAAGCAAGTGGCGAAAGCTGGAGCTGCAAAAGTTGAATCTTGTTTTACAGTTCTCTACGGGATTTTGCAATCGCGGGGGCACATAACGTGTGTATAATAGCGGCAAACCCGTCGCTCAGTCAGTCGGAGTGTGGTGAAAGGAAACCAAGTGATGTATGGATAGAGGAGATTCTGCGAATATATCAAAGCGGTTGCCCTCACTACCCTGGTTACGCAAGAGGGGCAAACGAAACGAGGATTCATGTCGGATGGAATTAGGCTCAACCTGGCATTTTCTATATATCCTCGCTCTATTGGTTTCACCCGAGGCTTTCGCGGTTGCTTATTATTATTCGATACAAGCCAATTTCGAAGCCAGGTCCTCAAAAGGCTTGATTTCCCTCAGTCAGTCAGTTCTTTCCTTTTCACTGATCTCGCAACCACTCATTCCATGTAATTCAGCAAAAATACGAGCTCTGACAGCTGTTGACCTCGTGAGTCTGATGGTTATGTACTGCTGAAGCTTGTTGTGGAAGTTGATGGGAATTACGCTTCGATTGGGTCTTGCGATGAAGACAAACAGAAACATATGCCCCGACAACAACTGCGGCAGATGGAAACTCGGTTTAGTTTTTTCACAGCTTGGGAGGGCCCCCACAGGTGTTGTAAAGCGACAATATGATTAGAATGTCAAAGGGTGAGGGTAATTTATGCTGTTGGAAAGAAGAAGCAATGTTTATATACAAGCGAGTCACATGAAAGTAAACTGAAGAAGAAAAGAAAACAAAAGTGGCGTCCTTGTGCTCACCAAAGTCAGAAGTATCTTCTACATCGCTGATGGTGATTCGGTTATTCTTGCCGCGTCCGAAATGGTCGTCATCGTCTTCGTACTCTGTGTCTGAGTCGTCGAGAGTGCATTTCCATCCCAGGTGATTTCCGTTACTGTCATAAGAAGAGGAATGGCTTATGGTTGGAGCTCCTGAAGAGACTCCGCTTGAAGTGCTGCAGCTGGGAACCATTTTCCCGCCGCCGCTGCCACTGCTGTTGTCGCTTGCAGCGCTCTGAAAGCTCCCCACGGAAGGATCGCGCTTGGAGCCGTGGAATCCCCCGACGAGGCTGTTGGAACTGCTGTTGCTGTGATGAGCCTTGAGTCGGTTGTATCGAACGCGCTTTCGGTCATCATTACGGTTACCTGCAAGAAAATGGAGCAACAAAAGACGGGTATAATTAACCGACAAATTTTCGACGTGAGAAAACTCGTAAACTTTCATTTACGGCTCGACTCGTTGTCGGGCAAGGACGCGGCCGTAAAGGAGCAAACAAGCCGTCACGCCACGCCGACTGCAATTACCGTTTGATACTCTTCCTAAATAAGCTTCTCATGCATCGCTAACTTTTGCTCTATTCATCCGACTCGACTCTCAGGCAGTCCGTCACCCAAGGCGCTTTATCAGTTTCAACCCAGAACCGCTTTCACCGCCAACTTTCTCCAGTTTGCATTTCCACTCAAACCGAGAACGTTATTCATGCACAACAAATTCTTGTCACCCGCCAAAGAGACGCTCGCAGCAGCAGAAGCCTCTTCTTCACCTTCATCTTTCGCAATTCCTTTTCTCTCCGCTTTTCCCTGTATTCGACTGACTGAATTTACATCGAGACAATATCCGTGTCAGGAGGCTGACAAACTTAACTTGTTCCCGGGAATCCGGAACTTTATCATCCTCGTCTATAGCTTTTTCGGAAAGAGAACGCAGCGTGGCAGGCAGCTTATTATGGAGATATCATTTTGCAATTCATTTGTCTCTTGACACTTATATTGTGCTAATCTCATTATTGCCTCGCGGCTCTCCCGCCAAGTTCCGCCTACTTTGAAAGCGATATGCTTCAACGAAACGAGCTAGCAAAATACCTACAACTCGCAACTTTCTCCTTTGAGCCAATCAAATGTTGGTATGCATCAAGAGTGTTCATATTTTTAATAAGTAATATTTCGAATTCAACTGAACACAGCAACCAAAAGAAAGAGAGAAAATTTATAAAGAATTCATCCGCCAATAAAAATTAGTTGAGCATGGGTAATTTGAGTGAATTCAGAAAGGAAAAATTGTAAAAGCTACTTCCGGTTGAAGAGTAGAATAGTTGGAGCGAAAGTGAGTAGCTCGTAACTGCAGCTATACGCGTTTGCACGTACATCAATAAATGTTGAATGGAGTCGGAATGGATTTGAAAAGGTGGAATAAAAACAGTGGATTCAGTTTTTCTGGTTGATTCAACAATATGTACGTAATTATGAGCAGTTTTGATGCTTGAAAAAAGTTTTGTTCCTTGGGGCGAAATAATTGAGTAGCAATTAATTCCAAATGACGTGTAGGATAATCTTTTCGTCAGCGTCTTTCTGATGGGATCAAGTAGGAGATTTTGTTGAGGATTGGACGGAATAGAAGAAGCTCCCACGTGTCGACGTAGGGGGTGACTAAGTGAGCGAGAGGTTTTGGCGAGGATTTTTAAACATGTCTGTTCGACAGTATCTATTTCAATGCTCACTTTGTTGAAAAGATTGTTTATGGGAGAAAGCAGGTGAGTGTATGCATGAGTGGCTGAAAAGTTGTAGAAAGTGTGTGCTTACTCGAAGGTTATGCATGCTTTTGATGGTGTAAGCTCAACTTTCACAGTGAAAGAAACACAGTTACTACAAACGAAAACAAACAAACAAATACGGAAGCATTTTATGCTGAAGAAGAAAAAGAAACCCGCAGATGCTCCTCGGAATGCAGTAAACAGAAACATATAGACAGCAAAGGCAAAGCCCGGGAATGAGCAGGTGATACTCGGCCTGACTCTCAATTTTTCCAGTTCATTTTTCAAAAGAAGAAGACGGTGTTTGATGCGGGTTTGGTTGGGGAGAGAAGCATGTCGAAAGTGTATGTAACCGACTTATTCCACTAAGTAAATTTCCTGGGAGCTTTTGTCAACTTGTTAGGTTAGGCGTAGAAGAAACGAAGAAAAAGGAGGGAGCCAAATTTGACGGGAAGGGCCTTGTTGGGCCGCCATTTAAAACTGTTTAGTTGTAAAGTATATAAATGTACGTGGTTAGTTGTGCACTAGAAGCATATTCGTCGTTGGGCTGTGGTGTTGATGGCTGGTGCTTTTGGTGTTGTTGTTGTTGTTCCTGGATATGCTCCATTCCTTTTGACTAGTGTCCTTTTAAGGGCGGAAGTTTGGCAATCATAGAGAAGGAAAATGCGCTATTACCAAAGCTACATGGCGGAAGCGACGTGTAACACGACAGCTGCTCCCTTTGACTGCCATCGACTTGCTCTCGGAAAAAATATGTGTGGCAAGAAAAAGAAAGTGGATTTCATTTCATCGAGCCTTGTAAAGTTTGGGGCAAAATTGACAGCGCTCTTTCCAGTTTTGAGGGAAACAAGAGACGGGGATGCGAGAGCCACATTTCAATTATTTGTCCAAGCTGTGGACGGAATATCATCAAATTGGCATTTCTCGTCTTTGCAATATATCCTTTCATGTTTTTGCCAATCTTTTGCTTTCACCCGCGGATGGCGTGGCGAGTCGAATGGAAACTCGATGTTTGTACATGGCTGGGGCTGGCTGAGACGAGTGGCTGAGCAGAATTCCAATAAGTTGGCCGCTCTCCAGCCGTGTACATCTCGCTCGACTCGGTAATGGCGTATAAACGTAGTTTAGAGTTTCGCTTCTTGAAATTGTTTGTTACTGTAACTGGGTGGAGTGAGGATAGGGTTGAATGAATACTAAACAAGGTCAAAAGGGAAGCGCCGGCTTCTACTGACTGACTGAGTAGAGATTCGAGTCTCGAATTTCAGGATGAATCCGGGCACAAGTTTACCTTGAATCCGTGATCGGGTTCATTCCTTGTATCATCGCACCATCAATCTGCTTTGCACCCTCTTCCTTCTTCTTCTTCCTTGTCGTCGCTGACACTCGACTTGCGGATTCAATCATTTCGCACCCACTTGACTTGCACTCTTTCTCCACTTTTCTCTCGCGCTATCCAAATAATCACCTCGTCGAAATTGGATTCACGGCGCCAATCTTGTTTACGTGTGAAAGTGTCTTCCAGCCTCCTCCATCCAACACAAAGCTCACTTGCCAAATGAAAAAAGCCTTATTGCCTTCCATTCACTTCTTCCCCACTGCCTACAAACAAAACTTCGCATCTGGACTCCAATCCGCTGGCTGAACAATAGCAAAACTCATTTTTCGGAGCACGTTCCTTTTCGCGAAATTCCTTTTTCCCCGGTTGCTCCGTGCTTCTTCTCTATTTATACACAAGGATGATTTTTGTGTGAGTCTGAAGAAAGGGGAAATTACAGTTTTGCGAGTTGGCATAACAAGGGAATGATAATGGAGAACGAATTCCCGCAGACAGCTACGACAAACTCGAATTTTCATCAAGTTTGCCACGGGTTTGTGTGGGTCTGATTCTATTACTTGTCGTCTTGGCTAAAAGTCGGAATATGGCCGAAAGATGAGACCCTCGGCATTTGGTGGAGCTTAAAAACTTTTACAAGTTTCAAAGAAAAACTCTTTCCTAACAAATGGGTCTGTGGATGGAAATTGAGAATTCATAAAAGTTTTCGCAAGTCTCTCAAAGAGAGCTACGAGCGCTGCTATTGGTAGACACGAATTATATATTGTACATATAACTTGATTCACGACGACGAGGACAACTTTGGGCCTTCCACTTGGACTACTCCTCGGAGCATATTCTTTCGTTATGTGTCTCGAAGCCCTTCGGGACCAGAGAGCCTTTGGAAACAAAGTACTCTCAATTTGTCTACTTTGGACAAGTTACCTTCCGCAAAGTATTTTAAATTACCTCTAAACATTCTTCTTTGAACAAGTATAAAATTTTAATTTTCCTAACAGGCACCAGAATTGCACATTACTTGTCCGAGTGAGTGGGGTAATAACTACAGTGGGAAACGGAACCGAGTTGCCTCATACATCTGATCCTATCAAAGTTTATGTTTTCTCCGGGCTTTTCTCCTTATGGCGTTTGAAGGGGAAGGAGAAACTTGAGGGAGAAAGATGAGCTGGGGAAACTTGCGGAGAAATATATATACGACTATCGAATTACAAATTGTTTCGACATTCACGACTTGCAAACAAGAAGACGGGAAATTCCTGTGACACAAACTACAAAGTTATGGATACAAATGGAAATAGTTGCCTCTCATCATCCTTGAAATTTCACGACTTGTACTCCTTGTTTCTTGCATGGCTGCTATATTTTTGATCGGACATTATGTTGCAGTTGAAGCTACAAAAGCCAAGGTTGCCCTGGCACATCAATATGGACGATAGTCTGACTGTGAAGTTGCTTCAACGTCAAATTGAGCTTATTTTGGTATCAGCACATTCGACAACCTCAAAGCGGCGTGCCTCATAGTTGAAACCGAAGCCCAAAGTATTTACGATTGATGCACATACATACACGTGCCTACTTCAAAGAGAGTTCAATCTAGCAAACAAGCAACGTTGTCGTTGACTTGTCAGCAGCCAATGTTTAATATGTTTACGTCGGCCTAAAAATTTCATGTCTCCATAATCGAGCTGTGAGGGAAGAAGACAGAGAGGAAGAAAATTTAAAGAGGCGAAAAAGGCTACAAAGGCGTTCACAGTTGAAGGCTGCTGGGAAAGTGTGGTCAAAATATTTGTTGATGACAGTACAGAAGGTCGATAGTTACTTTGGCGCACAAATTTGTCGTCGCTTACTTAAGCTTTTTGTTGATGGAATATGGAACATGAGCATGTTAAAACCAATTTCAATGCATGTATGCGTATCTATAGGGAAATATAATGTAGGAGAGGCAATAATCAAAATTCAAAAGACACGACATATCAAAGCGCATTCACAAGGCTTGAGCATTCAGAATCAATAATACTTTTGGATTTGAATCTGAGTGGGAAAAGTAAAGACGATCTAAAAGCAACTATGCACTAGTTGAAACGTGTGCGGTCTTTGCTCAGGGAAACTTTCTAAATACATTCAAATCTCATCGTCTGCTTTTCTCTTTTTCGTCTTGTTCACATGATGGGCTTGGAAATTCGTTGGAAGTTGCATGCATAATGTCCATTGAGTTTCCTGCTTCCCTCTTTCCTTCCCTTTGATCCGATTTCAGCAAATGTGGGCTTTCTACCACTTTACTACCTGTGCGACACAAGAGGCGTCTCCAATCCTCGTTTCCACATTTTATTCCCACCTACAGAATAATGTAGTTGCATGTATATTCTTAAGGCTACTTTCAATTCTCACAGGGCTAATTTACCCTCTTACACATGTATTTTCCCTTTTTTATACTATCAACATAAGAAACAACTCGAGAATAAAAGTTGGCGATTAAAAAGTTGTAACAGCTTACCGTTCCCCGTTGAATTTTGGTTGTTGTTGATGACATTGGAGATGGAGAAATTTGTGGAAAAGTTTTTCCAGAGAACCCATAAAGTCTTGACAGCGACCATGACGAAGTGATCAAAGGAGCAACACGAGACAATACAAGTTGTGATTGTCGAAAAAGCAGGTCTTGTACGAAGCACCGCTGGAATCTTTGTTGTTTTGCGAGTTTTGAAGTGACTGAGCTAATGAGTAGCTTCTTTGGATGAGAAAAAGAAGAGAAAAGTACTGCTGATTAATTAGCTTGTTGGCGTGTATACGTGCTGGGACACAAGGAGCCAAGCGTTAGTTGTAAGGGAGAAAATTGGCGGCGGAGCGCTGAAACTGACTAGAAGCTGAGACAAATAGACGATTCTTGTCACCATTAGCTCGAGGCATGATTTGTGAGAAACAGCAATGAAAAAGTCGAGTTGCTTCTCGGAGGATTTGCGGACATGAGTTATAGCCGGACTTAATTACAATTTGCCAACAATATTTCGCCACTTGACTGGGAAAAGTTTTGCGTGAGCACTTGCTGCCTCCTGGTCGGCGACTCCTGGCCAATTCGTCGTCTGTTTTCAAGAGTTTCCGTGTCCGGACAGAAAATCACAGGTTTCTTTGAATGAGATTGAATGGAGGAGCAGATGGGACTTTTAATAATTCTGCGGCCTTTCAACACATGTGACAGGGAGCGCGGAACTGTGGGTTCTACCCCCTAATGCGACCAAACTGAGAATAAAAGCCGGTCCAAGCGTCATCTTGCCTTTTACATGTGAGAGAAAGCGGATTTTTGCGGAGAGCAGCAAAGTTTGTGGAAGACGCAGAGAAGCCTTGGAAATGGCAATTGTGGGGAAAGTGGCAGGAGTGGCGAAATAAGGAATTGCATGGCGTAGGACGGCGGCGTTGGACCGTTGGCAAGTGTGGGAAAAGCTGGCTGGATGCAGGAGTGTAGGCAGAGGAAAAGCATGTGTGGAATTACAAGTTGTTTGGATGCAGAAACCAGTAACAAGAAACGGCACGTAGTCAACTGTAGTCAGCCATCCAAAACACCGCCAACGAGAAACATATTGACACACACACACACACGCGCGCCCAAATCTATTCAAACAAAGTAATGGCAGACAAGGCGGTGGATTTGGAAATTCCGTGTATATCCAATTTCTGCACATTACATTAGTTGGTTGACGTCGTCCTTTGTCAGGCCGCTATTCAATGGCAACTCACAACGTCTATTTTCCTGTCAAGTCAAGTAACGAACGACGGGACGCCGCTGCTGCCGGTCCCTTCCACGAAATTCCTTCTTCCGAGTTAAACCTGCCTATTGCGACCGCTAGTTGAATACCTTGTTTTGTTGTCCCCATGTAAATATCTACGGGTCGAGCTTTGAAATGAGCTTTGAAATGCTTTCCTTTCAACTTATGGAATGGACGATCGAAAGTTGGAGGAAAAATACTTAGAGGCGATGACTGTCCCGGAAGATCATATATTCCTCGGCATCCTCTGACCCACATCCCGTCTTTGTTTCTTTGAATTCTCGAATGCCCACAACACAGCAGCTCTACTACCCCCGAGTTCTCGGTTTGTTTGCATATATTTCTTACAAGAAGCCCAAATCGTGCTGGGCTAAACAGCAGAGCTTGTCTCGGGCTAAACAAATAGTCTGCGAGCACGGAATTTCTCTCCTTTAAATTTCGATGATTGCCCAACAAAAACATGGAAGAAAACGGTGTAGAACTCGGCTTCGGAATGCAAGAAAAACAATGAAAGCCTCATTGGAGAAAGTTTATGAAGAAAATGGCTGGAATATAACTTTCTCTTTTTTGGCTCCCTTCCGCCGCGGAGAAAGAACAAAGACCCTTGGCGTAAGTACAGCAAAGTGTTGGGAACGCAATAAAGTCAATCGATTCGCAAAAATTGCAAGCAATGAGAGAAACTGAAAGATAAGGAAAGGGTTGAGCCAGAATTTGGTGGCCGAAGGATGCATTACGTCAAGTGTTGTGCCTCCAACGCACACAATCAGCCTTTCAAGGCGCCCGCCAACAAAACTCATTTCCTTCTTTTGCGTGTTAACTTTAAAAGCGCTTTCTATGTAAAAAATGTGAGCCGCAAGTCCTTGTGGAGTCTGAAGCAATTTTCGTCAAGTCATTCCACTTTGGATATTGAATAATTTTGGCTGTGAGCAATATAGGATTTTCTTGTTATAAAGCAGAGTTGCTTTCCCCGGCGATGTACACTGATTTGTGCTTTATAAAGAAAGTTGACGCGAAAGCTGTCAAAAAGAGCGGAGAGGCAATTGGAAGTCGTTGCTCATTGATAAATGTTTTCTCTCTGCCGACTTGTCCCAGTCCGCTTAGCCTGTCAACTGAATCTTTGGTCGCGTCTCGTCTCTGGCGATTGTCAACAAGTCTTTGGCTCCAAGCCTTGTGTTGATCGTCGAAATAGTTGCCAATCACACCTCGAATAATGCAACTTGTGGTGAAAGACTTTCGATCCATTCGCCCGCTGTACATACCACAAGACAAAAAATCAGAAGAAAACAACGGCTGCATGCATGCAGAGGCGAGGCGAAAAAACAATTCCTTTTCAACCTCGACTTGACTTTGTGGAGTTGTTGGTGTCGTGTGGTAATCTCGAGTCATCACAGCATCCGAATCTCCAGCTTGTACACGTCCAACTCCGTTGCTCACTCAACATTGACATTGACCGAACGTTTGATCTTAACTCTTGCGCCGATTTCCGTTTTCCCCCAAAGTTATTTCGCTATCAGATGAATTCGCGACAACAAAGTGAACAAAGCCGGGAGTCTCGTCAAATGCCTACTCAGACAGGGCATTTTGGCAATTTTGCATTACGACAATGAGATTGCAATTTCTTTGACTGTCCGCCCTTATCTGGTACTCGTTGCGACTGCTTGGTGAACGAGAGAAATGGCTGGCCAAGCCATTAACTTTTCCCGCCACACCGAATAACTTGGAGGCTAATTTATTGGATAACAGGCACGACTCTCGGTCGGTCGGTTGGCAATTTATGCAATCGGACCTCATGTACGATTCCTCTGCGTACTTGTTGTACTTATCGTCGGCGCTTGCTTCCTTTGCTTTCACCAATTCCGAAATCAGAATCTCAGATTCAAAGTTTGTACGTAAGTTGCATGTGCGGCGGGAGGAAGGCCATTTTCAGTGTTTATCTTGAAAAGTTTTCTCGGCGTTTTGCGCTTCATAATTGCGCTGTGAGCGTGAATATTCATGTTCAGATGTACAAGTAATAGTTTCGGAAATATAAGAAGTTGGCCAAAAGTTTTATTTTCGCTTCATCTACATTTGTCAGTTTCGCCATTCTTCTTCATGTTTCCCACATTATTTCCTCTTTTCACTTGAATTTCGTAACGCTGCTCTTTGTTCTGTTTGTAAAAGATTTATTTTGTTGTTTTGTGTGGGCAGGTACAAAAGTTTAATTAAGTAAAACAAACGGAACAAGAAACTCGATTGCTTATTATCTCGCTGAATAGAGTTTGGACACGAGCGTTGTCAGTAGTTGGCAAAACCTTCATTGTTCTGGTGTCGCGTAAAACAAGAGCCATCCATCTTTCCGTGTCGTTTTTCTCGCAAAAGTATCCATAAAAAGATGGATCGAGAAGTTTTGCAAACTTTAGCATTTGCTATATATATTGAAGGCTCGTTGGAGGACGCGGACAAAATTGATTGTTAGGGATTCCCGATGGAGGGTGTCGAAGATGGTCTTCTGTTTTGCATTGCAATGTGATGAGAGCGAGAACGCTTTGTACTTTCTTTGACGGAAGAGCCGTAGCTGGCAATCGACTCGGTGTGGGTGTTGTTGGACGAGACGGGATCCGATGGAAAGTTTGTCCATCTCTTGAAAATAGCTGCGAATGAATGCAATAATACAAAATCTTCTAATTAACTCGTCTCCGTCTTCACGCATTTGAAGCAGCGTAATTAGAAAAAAGTTTTAGTCAATGACGGGTAAAACTTACGCTTCAAAGCGGGATACTCTTGTGACAGCTTTGACGCTTTCTCCGGGTCCAGCAGAATTCGTCGAAGTAGTCCTGTCAAAAGAACCTTTTTTAGTTTTCCCCGCAGTCGAATAACCCGAATTTTTGCAGCTCTCTCTCTTTCTCTCTCTTCTATTCGGTCAAAACGAACCCTGCTGTTTGTGTGTTGCCTTTGAAGTTATTTTTCCGGGCCTCATTAGAAGGTGGTTCAATACACACAAAAGGTGAACCTCAAAGGGCTGCACCATTCAGCAAGCAAGTTTCTAATGTACTGGCAAATTGCGATATTGTATACCCACGACGTGGTTTGCAGGTTGAGCGTTGAAAGAGAGCTTGCAAGTCGGGCTTAACTTTTGTAAATATACGAGGAGGGCGCTGCTGAGCACTTACCCCGGAAACAGGGATGCTTTTGGCACAGGGAATGGATAATGTCTTTTTTCCAGACAAAAATGTAAAAGATGGCCACTGCCTGGAAAATGTTCACAAGGTCAAAGAAGGTCCAGAACCAAGCAGTGCCCGGGTGATTCTGTTCCACTGCCCACGAAATGATTTCGAAAATCCACGGAACTCCCATGACAAACAACAGCTTTCCAAAAAGCTTTGCGCTGGAAACAACAAAGGTGAAAATATAGTTTTTCCGCTTCTTTCCCCTTTTTTGTCCATAAGCGGCTTTAAAAGCACATGCATGCAGAAGGAGAGGCTTGCGTGATAAGCATACTCGGATGGAAAAAGAAATGCTAAAAAGCGCACAAACACCGACACACAAGACCTTTGGATGGTTTCCGTTCCCAACTGGCAGCCACCAGGCGAAGAAAAGAAAATACAAGTCGCACAAATATATTACACAAATTACTACAATTCCTCCATTCCAAGACTTTCCAAGTGTTTCTCTCCGCAAAATTGCAAAAGGAAATGTTACACTTTTCAACTGACTGGCAATATGTGTTATTGCTTCCAAGTCTCGCCAGACTTGTGACATAATATTTTCCGAATAGTTGAACGACTTTCTCTGAAACGGCGGGTAAGTGCTTGGAATGACGGACAATAATATCCCATGTCGAAACTGGTGACTTACTCTTGCTTTTGTTTATCACGTCTAAGGTCCGCATTATTAATTACACGGACCGTGGCCTTTCGGATTTTGCGGAGCGAATAAATTGTGTACACAAAAAACACCAAGTTGAGCACCAATAGGAATCCGGCAGGTCCATATGCATAATATAGCTGAGCTCGGCTGGCATCAAGATGACATGTGTTTAGGCCGTAGTCGGGAATGACGATCCCGCTGTCATAATCCACTCTGAAATTACATACAAGATCGATGAATTGGAACAAAATCAAAGTCTTTTCTAGTGAACTTGAACGGACGAAAGGCTGCTCAAGGAGACGAAATCAGTATTCTTATATCTTGCGCAGGCCGTTGTGACCAAAGCTGAACAACAAGTCGCGAAATAAGAAAGAAAGAAGACATCTAATACCTGTACTTAGCCTGTAAGACGCATCCCAAAACGACGATAAAAAGTGGAACACCCACGCCAAATGCAGCATATCCCAAAAAGCGTTTGAATCCTTTGGATCGTCCGGCTGTCGGCTTGAGGTTGCTGTAGAAAGGGGAAAAAGAACGCTAAGCTTTAGTTATCTCTTTTGGTTGTCACGGCAAACTTTAATATGGAGCCCGTTCTGAGGGCTTAGCGAGATAGCGCTCCGCTTCGAACCCAACAACTGATGAGGCTGTCAGGGCGGATTTGGTGAAGGTTGCCGGTCCAGTTGATTGCATTGAAATTCATGAGCTTAACTTGACAGTGCTGACTGTCAGTCATTCATTAGTTGGTAAATTGGTTCTCAACAAGGGATCCGTTCGAGGGTCATCACATCAAGTGTGCTGGACAACTCACCTGAAAGTGCACCACAAGTCGAAATTGACCATTGTGACCCAACAAAAGGTCGACAGGAGAGTGAAGTGGCTCACAATTGCTACATCAACAGGAATAGAATTTTATTGTACTTTTGTTTTGTCGAGGAAAATGTTTTTGTTTTGAGTGCCTCACCGATTGCAAAACAAGCAGTTGTGGGCTGGCTATCATCGCGGAGCTCGAAAAAGTAGGGGGAAAAGTGTTGAATGACGGCACACAGAGAAAAGAGAAGAAGTGAAAACACGTAGCTCATTAGTGTCCACCCCTGGACTTTCTGTGTATCCCAAAGAAGACAGTAAACGATGAGAGTGATAACAAGGAAGATACTTGATATCATCACAGCAATCCCGTAAAATAAAGAGCGAGCCTCCGTCTAAGGACACAAAATTGGCTCATTGAACATAAATTATGGTGGAAATGTGTTTTTAGAAAACAAGTTGGGCCGCATAACATACATTGGCAACAAACTCTGCGGGTTTGCATTCGAACAAGATGGTGTTTTGTTCAGGGTTGCCGGAATACTCGGTTTCCTTGTCGCCTGGGTAGAAGCGACTGTTGACTTGACCGTCGAGGCAGTAGTAGGCTCGATTCAGGTCTTGGGATTCCCATTTGTACCTGTGTTGTCGAATAATCACGTTGCCGTCCAGCTTGATCCTGAAGCGACTGTCAAAGAGAAATGAATTATATATTTTTGTCATTTGGAAGACATGAGCGTATTGTTCATATGTTTGGAATAAATATGGTTGGTTCGGGACGTGACATACGATTGCGGGTTTCCCATGTTATCTCGCTGTTCGACGGTGTACGGAATGTTGCCTTGTGCGGGCCTGCACCAGTCTCTGGGATGAGCGACGGTGAAATGCGGGAATATTTGGTTCACGTCTTGTTGGCTAGCTGGGACGGTGGTGGATTGGTAAAAGAAAGGGCTCCATGTCTTGGAGCCGGAGGGAATACAGCCCTGCCTTCGCCCGGGTATATTTCTGGCGTGATCCCACACTTGGTCCAATTCGCAACATTTGCGAACACATGGCGTGAGTCCGGAGCACGTTGGTCGACAGACACGGAACACGGCGCTTCCTCCCTCAGAAGTCCTGTACGCCGTCACAATAATCCAAAAGTATTATTACATACACCGGGCCATAACACGAATTTATGCTTTCCCACTTGACGTATTTTCCTCGTTACTCTCCCAGTCCAACATCAAACTTTCATTATTCTTTTTTTCCTTGCCCACTTTTCGCCAAGTCGCTTCAGGGCCACCTTGCCGAATTTTTCATTTTGATACCTACCAACTACACACGCATGAGCTCCGAATGTTGCCTCTCGCAAAATCACACACAAGGAGCTTAATAGACGTCTTTTTCCATTTCTTTTCTAGGATTCTTACGTACTTTGCGAGACAGTATTCCCGAGATGAATAATATTCCTTTTCGAACCGGAGGTGACCTTGCGGCGTAAAAAAGATTTCCGAAGAATCCACTCCGTCACTGGATGAGAAATTTAAACTGACAACAAATGACCCGTTGGCGCACAGCTCCGCGTCAGGAAGGTGTACCTGCAACCTTTAAAAATAGCCGCCATTAATTTCAACTTTCGGAAACAATGGTCAAACTGTCACCGTTTTTCCTCCTCTTTCATGCCCTTTGCCACTTAGCGTAGCTACAATACCTAAACTCCAAACTTTTTTCGGTCTTCTCTCCGTCTGAAGCATTTCTTGAGCGGGGGCTCGCAGGAAGAGAAATTACGTCAGAGACACCGTACTTTTCTCCTTTCGCAACATAGGAAATTTCACTCTCGTTGCTACTATTTGTTAAGTATTTGGTTCCGTTGTTGCTGGTTTCGACATGGTCAGCTTTCACTGTTGTCGTTTCTTGAGCAAAAGTCTCATCGAAATCCCTTGGAGTGTTGGGAACACAAACTGAGTTGTCCAAATCCAGGCTAAATCCCTCACTGCAGCACTTGTTAATGAACACATGTTCGCCACTTTGGCCTTCGACTCGTCTCTCTAAGCCTGCGATTACGAGAAGACACAAACCCAATACGAGCCAGGGACCCTGCATCGTAATTTGCTTTTCTCGGAACCAACAGCGATGCGAATTTAAATCCATTACATTTCATCGCACTTTGCACTTGGAAACCCTCGGCGTACGTTCCTAATGTCTGTCAAACCACATGAGACACACGCTGCAGGTAGCATTGCAATCACAACTACCACAACAAATGATTCCAGTGTCGAAACTGATTTGAATTCAAACACTTGTTGTAGAACTTGAGTCAGCGTAAAAACAGCACAAACCTTGTCCTCCGATAAAAATGACCATCGAGCAAAAACATGAAAAGTTTTTGGTAAGACCGGATTGATGAAATGGACCAAAGTTTATTTGGTACCTGTGACACAGCACATTATTGGAAGTTGACGACATAATCTTCCCTCGCATCTTTTGCTTGATGTCTTAAGCTACTATTTCGCTCCTTAACTTTTTGTCCTGTCGCCATCTTTGAAACAGCATGACGCTGTGAGCGTCATCAGATTTCGCACTAATAAATATTGAAATATATTGAATGTAATTGAGCAGCACATATGTGTTCGGTGCGACAAAGGACAAATTAGCAAGTCGCGTGTTGAACTACGCGTGGTCACTGCATGCAAAGTGTCTACTCCCAGCTGAAATTATTAGCACTGTTTTCAATTATTTTTTCCAGTAACACGACCAATACCGGAAGTATGCTTGAAATTCCAGCTCAACAAACGAATACTGCATCTTGTAAATCAGCGATGCGAGTGGACAGCCCATGAACATCTGCGACGGCTTGGAGAACACAGAGCCTGAATGCTTGTTTGGGGCAAAGGAATATTTGGGCGCTTTTAGTTGCGAAAAGTTGTTGAAGCTCGTTTACAGTGAGAGGAGGACATAAAATCAAAGGTGTTTTGTTGCTGATGGTGCATGGTTGAGCTCATTCGAATTCCAGTGAGACCCCGTCGTTAACAAGCTCCCAAATGAAATGAGTAGACAATGAAAACAATCCTCGCTCATCAGAATCCCTATAACAATCAGCGCTTGCAACTTTGCCAAATTCGAGGACATTGTTTACCTTTACTTTTTGCCGTCCAACAATTCAACCGTATGCAAATGTGTAAATGATTGTTGTCTTGTAGGTATTTGGCCTTCGTCAGAAATTATAGTGCAATCATTTTTAGTTCCTCGTCTTCGTTTTTGACAACACAACTTACTGCAACATTTCGGCTAGTTTTAATTTTGGCGAAAAGTCTTAAATCCACATGCTCATTGCTTTGGGCGAGGAGATGAATCTCGATTTTCCCAAATTATGCTGTTAATTATTCCCTCCAGGTTAAAGTTCAGTTTTTTGCTGTGACTGACTCCTTGCACCACTACAAGTTTGGCTGGTTTTGTTCAAGCTTTTTAGCAAAACAATGATTGACTTCTCGTTCACGAGTTCCGCGGGCTCATCTAACAAGATCACAAGTATGCAAGTTAAAATCAGCTGCTGGCTGAGGCTTGCTTGGGTTAAAGCTGGCTTTTGGAAGAAAGGGTTGGCAGGAATCGCTCACCTTATGAACCAGATGCGAGATTGTTACAAAAAGTTGAGCTTGTTCACCCATGCATAAACGCGTTTTCGCGATCTGTTGGAAGATAACAATATCAAGCATGAACTCTTCAATTAATTTAACGCTTTTATGCCGGAAAGCGCCATTATATGATACAACTGGACGATGCGGTTGGAATGCAAAAATTTTGTCTTCTAAGGATTGGGACGAGTTGCCTTTGGTGAATTTTATCGGTGTCAGAATTGGCGAATTTCAAGTCAGTTAATCGATGATGCTGACTTGCTGACTAGCATACTTTGAGAATCAGACATTTTTCGATTTATTCAGTTTATTTCGAGGCCAATATTGCTACAAGTTTATTTAAATATTATTCTTCACAATGTTAAACCAATCTGCAATCTGGCAGCAAAAACTATAGATCTCTGTCCAAAAACACCACTTGGCTTGTGGATGTAACAACCAGAATATTGCCTGTGTTTTCTTAGCTATACAATAAATGTAATTATAGTTTTTCATAAAACTATTGTGGTAATTTCAACTTACCAATACGTTTGATTTGCTTCAGAGCAGATAATACTTGAAATGTTATCAGAGCTCACACACACGTCCATGCGCGCCATCTCGCGGAAACATTGGAATGGACAAAAGATTGAAAGCGGCCCTGAGCCGAGCGTCGCTAAACAGTTTGTATCCACTAGTCCAAAAATACCAAGTGTTTCAACTCTCACTCACATCCTATTACAAAGCTCTCGAACGAGTTCTTCAGTCGGTTTGTTACAAAAATAGTACTACGACAACTAGACACTGTACCCGGCAAGAGCTAACGTCACAGCCACAGCGACTATCACCAACTGACGCATCTTGTGACGTAACACCAACATTTCAACAGAAGAATAACAACTAACTTTCGTATTTCAGTTACTGACTCAGGTAAATATTTCAAATTGGCTTTGTGCGGCTCCTATAATTTTACGCTATAAAAATCAACAACTGTTTGTAAAGATGGAACCATAACAAAAACGTTTACAGCTAGATTCGTTGTTTAGCTATTGTTCTGGCCGTTTATGATTCGGCGAACGATTGTATTGTTAGTTTCGCACCAAGGTCTTGGCGGCTGGAGCTCTTTCAGATCCTGCCATTCTCTCCTGTCATTCTTGTCTTGAGGTCCCCAGTCATCAGCGGGTTTAATAGCATTTTTCAGTTTCTGAATCACAAGTATTTAATCACTTGAGTACAACAAACGACGAACGCTGAATTGCAAAGTTGTGAGAGAGATACGACTTACCTGGAAAATACCCTGACCGGGTCGAGTAGCAACCACGTAAATAGCCATTGCAGGAATGAGGCCCAAAATGACTACCGTCAACAGTCTTCCACAAACTGCAAGATTAAGTTATTATGAAAAAATTGAGGCTGAAACTGACATTGCGATAAACGAGCTTATTGACGGCTTACATAGCGCTAGAACAGGGTAGTCCTGATCCTTATATTTGAGTGGCTCAGACTTGATCTGCATAGAAAATGAATCATTAGAGAGAATCCATGCGAATTGTATACTCGGCAATTAAAAGATTTCAAATGGCCTACCAGAGCATTCATCAAGACTCCGAGCAAGGTGGTCGGAATGATGACTCCCCAGCAGAGCTTCCAGTAGAGACCGATTTTGTGCTCCCTTCCAGGCCTCCTCAGCATGAATTCGATGTCACGACAAACGTTACTTAATCCGTACACCCAACTTATTCCAATTACCTGTTCGAGTGAAAACCCACGTTAATTAGATCAAGCTCACTGTACAAAATAATGCGCTTTCTCTTTGGCAAGTTTACCTCGACAGTAGCTAACGTATACAGGACAATTTCTCCAGCGTAAGCATCGACCAGTTCGACCATTTGATCGCCTCCCTGTAAAGTGTCGAAAAATACGCATGATTACCAGATTAAAGTTTGGAATTGTGACTGATTTGTTGATTTCTTACGGGAGTAACGTAAATGAGTCCGCAGGTGAAGCCAATAACACAAATGACGAAAGCCAGTTTCGTTTTGTGCAAATGCGGGAATCGATCCCGGATCACCGTAACCACTGCCAACGTGGACGAATTCGCGCTTCCAACACCCAGAATAAATAGCATCAGGAAGAAGAGGACCGCAAATACCTTCAAAATTAATTGAGTTACTTGCTGCTTCCATCCAGTGTTGAGTTGGGATATCAAGAGTGCGGAACTTACCTGAGGAACAAAGCCGAAGGACGCAATCGCCCTAGGATACATCACGAACGCCATTTCCATGGCTTGAGTTGTGAAGTTGGAAATGGTGACAGTCGGGTCTACAGATTTCTGCACGTGGACCATATTTCCCAGGATTGAAAAGATTGTAAAGCCAGCAATCAAACTTGTGAAAGTGTCCATCAGACTGATAATCCACGCATCTCGGTAAACGTTGTGGTCAAATCGGTTGTAGCTCCCAAACCTAAGCAGCAATAGTCATGTGAGATATTGGTCCAAGCCCTTCAACTTGTCCTCGACAAGTTGTCATTTCAAAGGCGAACCTTCTTCACCGGTGCTCTACCAAGCAACTTCCGAGAAGGGTGCATCGACTCAGCTCTAAAGCATTGCTTATTCAATTTTCAATTGAAAATTTAGCTTTGTTGTGAACTTACATGACAATAACGCCGAAACCAACTTCCAAGGAGAAGAAGCATTGAGAAATAGCCGCAAACCAAACCTGTTGGTTCATCACTCATTAATTATAGATAATTTTTGATTTTAAGATATTAGAGAGAATCTAGTTAGTTTACCTCAGCTTCGAGAATTCTTCCCCAGTTTGGCGTGATGAAGTACAAAATCCCATCCATTGCACCTTCCAAGGTGACAGCTCTGACGAGGAGAATGATCAGAAGAATGTATGGAATGCATGCCGTAGCGTACGCGACTTTCCCCGAACTGAAATTGATCAAATGAATTTATTGAAACTGAAGTACAGGCTGAACTTTTGGGTAACTTTGAAGTTATACCTCTTGACCCCCTTGCAGATAGAGCCAAAGACCATGACCCAGGAAAACAGCAAACACAAAGTCAGCTTCCAGCCCGGTAAACCAATGCCATCGTCAATGTTATCCTTTGCCTCCAGCACGGTTTGTCTGCATCAAAAAAGCATCTCTGATCAAAAGTGAACTTTGGAGAAATGTAAAGTCGAGTAACTATAATGTCATTTGTGTACCTGAAGTAAAGCTCAGTGAGCGGCACACTTTTGTTGGTAACGGAATTGAAGGCTTGGCCCTGCTCAGTACAGTTCCAGCCACTCCAGTTTGGATCACATTCCGTCCACGGCAACTCGCTTTGCATCGAAATAATCAAGTAGTAAAGAATTACTGCTAACATGCTGCAATAGTATGTGTTGATTGTGAAGTTCCTGCAAGAGAAATCGTGTTCAATTATTATCGGCCACACCACATGCTTATAGTTCAGGTTGAGAATCTATGCCGTTGTTCAGCCAAGCTTACACCAAATTGGACGCATATCCCACGCCTATAGAAATCATAAAAAGTAGATCAGTAATCAGTAATGATCACAACGCAGTAATATTTTATTCATGTTGAAATAAAACTTGAATGTACCTTTGAATATTGGAGACATTTTCCATACTTTCACCTGCCCTCGAGAAGAAAATTGACCGACGGCAAGCTCCAGGAAATACAATGGCTTTCCGATAAAAAAGAGGACAAACAGGTACGGAATCAAAAATGCTCCTGGAAAAACAGAAACATTTTTAGTATATTAGGCAACGTGTCAGTAGGTCTGCAATTAACTAAATGTACGAAGGAATGTCTTCAGGGAATTCAACGTGCGCTATTTGCGGTATTGACTGTATACAATTACCTCCGCCATTCTCCATCGCAGTGAACGGAAAGCGCCAGAGGTTGCCAAGCCCCACAGACGCTGCTATGCATGACAGGAGGAACTCGATCGGCCTCTTCCATTTGTCCCTGACGTTGAGTCCGTTATCGGGTCGCTGAAAAACAAAATATTGATTTTATGCACGACTGCATATGCCGGGAAATCCGGTCAAATTAAATATGTCACTAACAGAAACTGCACAGCATTCAACATCGGCTGGTGATATCTCATCCTCTGATTCCGTTTGATTGTCACTGAGACGCGGGCACGCAGTGAGTTCCTGAAACAGAAAAATAAAAATCCCAGATTAGTGACAGCCGTTATATTCACAATAAGAGTAAAGTTTAGATTCAGATTTACCTCCTCATTCTCACGTAACTCATGCGCCCGGTTCGCAACCATGCTTTGACACCAGATTGTACTTTGGAGATGCGAAGGGCTTCAGGGTCAGGTAACGTTTCAGTCTTTTATTGTCAGCAACTGAAATAGGAACCACAAGTTTACACTTGTGTCGAATACCACACTTGGACACAGACAAGAATTTTTAGCTCAAGAGCAGCGATAAGAGTCCTTGTTGTTAATGGTCACTTGAAATATGAAGCATGTTTTGTCTGATACTGAAAGGACGCCAGATGGATTAACTGTTTCCCAAAATACCAAGTCATCCCATGCTTTCACCTTGATTCAGCATATGTAGAGAAAGCCTCGCAAGTACGCACGGCAAACCGCCTACAACACATATCCGCCTTATATCACGCGGCCCGCTATATTTGCTTGTGCATGCCCGTCACGCGATTTCATCTGCTTTCTCCGATCGATCGCCGTATATAGTAGAGCTATATTGCAAAAAATTCGCGAATCTGAAACCGTCAAGGTCCCTCCTAATTATGAATATGTAAGGGCCTGAATCGGTACTTACAAGTGATGATTTGAGCTCGTTTATTGTAAACCACCGCAAAAGTAGAGTAAATCGCAGTTTTGAATGCACCAGACCTTCGGAACTTGTCACAACCCAATTGTATTAATAAATATTCTTGTTAAGCAATCTCGTATTGAACTCTAGTCACCGCCACACGTTCCACTAAAGCTTGTATTTTAAGTACTGTGTATTGTCTCAAAATTGAATACGACTGAGGCTGAATCTCTAGTTTTTGATATCACTTGGAAAAGCTAATGGCAAAATGAGCGTCCGGATATGGCTTGCTCGGGCTAAAGTTTGCAACTGGCGTGGGGTCGGGAATGGAATCACGTTATACCGGGCAGGAGTTTCATCAGTTTGAGCAGCGCGAGTCCCACTCTCCCACTCCTACTGCCTTACTTGCCGTTCCGTTTTGTGTATCGTTGGCGAATTCGCTACGAGCCGCCTTCCTTGTATGACATCCTTCCTTGGAAAATCGCCTAGTTCGTTACGTCACTTTCTGCACAGGCTCAGCCTGTTCTGTGTTTTTGCAAACACGTCACATGAGTGCAAGCGGCGCTCACATGGCTCCTGCCTCCTCGTGTTTTCCCGGTTCCTTTTCTATTATACTAGACCATCGTAAAATATATCGTACAGAATAGCACAGGCGAGGGCTACAACATTTATATAAATTTTAACACGCCGGGACACTTGATTTCGATTATACAAACGCGTCCAGTAGCTAAACAAAGACAAAAATCTCACTTGCAACATCATAAAAACCTGTTGTCAAAAACTGCAATTCATCAGCGGACTGCATGGCATCGCAACATTGAAATTGATCAACCGTGAACAATCAGGTAAAATTTGTAAAATGAGCTTAACTATAAATAAAAGGGGTTGGCGAGAATCCGTGGTAGCGGTGCCCTCCAACGAAAGGGTCAGACAAAAGGAATGATTTAAATATAAAAAAGCAAACAGGTAATTAGACCAACGCTGAAACTTGTTGATTGACTTTAGCGTTTCCTCAAAGTTAAAACCTTGCAGTTTACCGAAGTCTTGTTTCCTCTTACGATTGGAACTACATTACATGCAATTCACTTAAATCCTGCAGATTTTTAAATTGTGTTGACGACGCCACTCTGCTTTTGCCGCGGTCTATAAACAGATTCAACGTTTTATGAACGGGGCATGTCATGTCACCAGAGGACAGCACCAGTAGAGAGTAATAGCAAAAGAGGGAGATTTTGTAGAGATTTTGTTTATCGGAACAGCGGTTTATGTTTTCTGCAGCGTTCATTGCAGAATACAGACATTTGACACTAATTTAGTTGTAAACATAGTCAGTTCGAGGAACTGGAGAACAAATGTACATTATAATATTTACATTACATAATAGCTTGCGTGATAATTTTAAACGTTGAACTAGAAGGAGCATCGAGTAGTAAACGGTTGTACACTTGTCAAGTTTCATAGTCTATGAATCAGTTACAGTTAGTTTTTACCCCATAAAGGCACAGCCTAAGCCATGTCAAGTTAACATTTCGAATATAAAAGCAATTGCACAATACGTGTGCACTGCGTGAATTGGATGCGCCAACTCGATTGGTTTGTACATTCATCACTTGCGAAAAAGTCTCAAGTTTCGCTCATTACAAGAATTAGTCTCGTCCCACCACGACTGGCACACAACATCATTTTCGCGTCAACTTGCGTAGTAAGCCAGTTAACCTACTTTTTGAATGCCATGACGAAGTTTCCGGCAACTGTCGCCACGCTTTGAAGTGGTCGGGGTCCTGAGGTCCCCAATCGTCCGTCGGCTCCACCGACTGCCTCAGTTTCTGTAAGTGCAACCATCAAATTAGCTTTAGCTTCGTCAGCACACAATCAACTGGAGACGAAATTGATACTGCAAAACGAGACATACCGTGAAGATGCCAGAACCAGGTCGCGTCAAAATCGCGTGAACACCGAACAGCGGCACCATTGCTAATGGAATCGCCGACAATATTCTTCCAAAGGCTGTAATAGTTCAGGGATTTTAAAATTTAGCCAGCAATTAGTCACTCTGCGTTTACAACAAAATGGAAACTTACTGATGGCCAGTGTGGGGTACGGCGTGTCTCCGTAAGTCAAAGGTTGTGATGTAACCTGCAAATATTTGGCAATGAACATAAAACATTTGTACTTTTCCGCGACGTCAACAACGAATGACGATTGGTCAAGTATGTCAATAGATTGTTGAATTTTACTTACGAGAGAATAACTTAAAATAATGAGAAGGGTCACAGGTACGATGAAACCCCAGCAGACCTTCCAGTAATATCCCAAAGGTTTCTTAATCATAAATTCGATATCGCGAGTTAGATTCGAGAGCCCGTAAACCCAGCTCATGGCCAAAATCTGCAAAAAGTAAATTATAAAAGTTTTGTTCAATCAGGTCACACCACATGTCATCTTTCTGCGATTGAAGAATTGCGAAACTAACCTCGATAGTAGCCATGGAGTAAATGACAAAGTCAGCGCCGTAATGATCGACAAGCACGAGCATAAATTGACCACCCTGCAAGATAACATTTCATCACGTATAAAACTTTTATGCTGATTTGTTTAATTTTTCCCATCAAAATGTGCCCACTTACCGGTGTCACGTAAATCAATCCAGACAAGAAGCCAATGATGCAAACGGCAAGCGTCACTTTAAACTTGTTGATCTTTGGGAAGCGATCTTGAATGATTGTAATTAATCCTCCTGCTAACGAAGTGGCACTGCCAATTCCAAGGGTGAAAAGCATAAGGAAGAACAGGACGGCGAAAAGCTGCAATTGTTTCAGGTAAAGGTAATATTATTTTTCAAGAAATTCCCTTGTGTTGATCCAATTTATGATTGACCTACTTGAGGGACAAAGTTGAAGCTGGCGATAGCTCGTGGGTAAGAGACGAAGGCTAAACTCGTTGAACCTCCAGTGACCTTGGAAATGTCGACGTTCTGTTCGTAGGCCAAGTTTCCTAAGATGGCGAAGATTGTGAAACCTGCAAGAAGACTTGTGAACGTGTCCATTAAGCTAATGATCATCGCATCTCGGTACACGTTGTGGCGGAAAGGGTTGTAGCTGGCGAACCTGGAAAATGTTACGAAAACTGGTCAGATCATCTCCTCTCGTTACTCAGTCATCATTATACACATTGAGTGGGGGACAAAATATTAATTACTCACATGATAATTGGTCCAAAGCCAACCGATAGCGAAAAGAAGCACTGACCGACAGCAGCAAACCAAACTTTGGGTTCCAATATTTTTTCCCATTTTGGGGCGATGAAGTACTTGATTCCGTCAAGAGCTCCTTCCAAAGTGAGGCCACGAATAAGCAAAATGAGCAGGACGACATAAGGGAACAATGCGGTGAAGTAAGCCACTTTGCCGGAACTGTTTCAAGTTGATTGAAAGTTATAGACTGTTAACACATAAGTTTGTAAATTTAACCGGATAAGTCGAATCGCTCACCTCTTAACTCCTTTCACCAAAGCTCCAAAAATGCAGAACCAGGCGAAGAGTAGACAAAGGGTAAGCTCCCATCCTGGTAGTCCGATACCGTCATCGATGTTGTCTTTGGTATTTAAAACGTCCTTGCTGTATAACAATTACAAAATTTCCATTAGCATAAATCCTCAATGGCATCAAATTGAGTTTGAAGACGATGTCTGCTTACTTGAAATACAATTCTGGAAGTGGAACAGGCTCCGAGAAGTTTGAGTCAGTACGGAAAGCATATCCGTTTTCTGAACAATTGTAACCTTCCCAATTTTCGTTACATTTGGTCCATGGAAGCTCGCTTTGGAAGGAGGCGAAGAAGTAATAAACGGTGATTGCCATCAAACTGCAGTAGTAGGACACCACACAGAAGCACCTGCAATGTGAACCGAGAGGTCATTTAGTCTCGAACTGATGGTTTACAATGATAACGACTAAATGTCAGTTGTGTGTCTTACGCGAAGGCTGATCCATAACCAACACCTTTGAAGAGTGGAACCATTTTCCACACTTTTACTTGTCCGTAGGAAGAAAACTGACCCATGGAAAGTTCGAGAAAGTACAAAGGCTTTCCGATCAGAAACAGGACCACCAGATACGGTATCAGGAAAGCACCTGGAAATGCATCCAAAGACCAATTGAAACCCACAGATCCCAAATAAAATAGGCTTCATAAGTTTTATATCAACTGACCACCGCCGTTTTCATAGGCTGTGAATGGAAACCGCCAAATGTTTCCCAATCCGACGGACATTGCTATACAGGAAAGCAAGAATTCGATTGGGTTGCTCCATTGCTCTCTACCTTCGCTTCCGTTCGGATCGGCTTTCTATAAATCGAAATTTTGAGAATGTCAATCAGTCATTTAGATTCACAGTCAGAAACGGAGTTTGGTGAAGGCGACACTTACTCTCGTCGATATCAAGTTGCCCTTGGTGTGGACGGGGGTGGGCGGAAGGTCCTTTTCTGTATGGACAAATGCTGGGTTGTGGTGGCCAAGTTCCTAAAATACCAAACGGTAATTAGCATTAGGCACATTCCGGCTCATCGTCATTAAACCCTTGTGAACCCAGGAACCAGCAGCTGGTCATTGTTGTTTGGAAATGAAATCCATATTTAGCTTGCACGGGTGCCTTTACATAGATTTTGCTCGGATGGGAATTACAAGGGACAATTTTCGTAACGACTCTGCAGCTTTTACCGTAATTGCTAAGCCATCCTTCATTAAACTTTCGAATTTGAGGATTTTATTTAAAGCTTCTGTCTGTGTTTATGCATGAGATCAGTGGCCATTGCAACTCTCTAACGATCAACCTGTGTATGTATTACTTTCGACACGCCTAATTTGTTGGCTTCAAAGGACGGACAAAGCACTTTTTGCATCACAGCGTTGACAATTTTCGCTGGCGAGCTGGCGATCGGCAACTTGGATTTTGCAACAAAAACATGACTTGCAAATATCCGTTAGTTTCTGTCATCAACTAGTACAAAAAGCCCATTTCGCTTTCCTATTTTCAATTCGTTCTACGTTCACTTGTTGTGTTACCATCATGTCGCTTCTCTTTTTTGCAACTCGTCTCTCATTTTTTTCACGCTTAAATCCCGTCTAAATGGCAACAAGTGTCAAACGAGGAAATGCGTGTTTCCGCTATTACGCGTCCCTGCTTAACCGCAATTATGTACTTGAGCGATTCCTCTTCTCTGTCCACTGCAATACGCCAGCGTTCTGATATATGAGGGATTTTATTCTTATCAGAATCACAGGTAGGCATCCCTACGAGCGACTGTTTATGTGAGAACCTTTTCATTGAGAGTCCATTGCCGCGCGAAAGAAGAGCGCGCGCGAAGACGGCCTTCTGTGAATGCTTTGAAATTTAAATGGAGTCAACTGTTGAAGAAGTGTGGCAACGTGATCATTGAATTTGGTGATTTTTGCTGCATTGGGAATGGCTGGGTTGGTTGATTGATTGATCTTGAATCTTGCTAAAAGCTGAAATGTGTCACATTTTGATGAAGTAGGTCAGTTTGAGCCAGAATAAAGTTTTTCGCAGATCAACGAATCTGGCTCTTGGCTACCCATGTTTTGTTGAAACCTCAATAATTTTTGCACCTTCAATCATCGTCTACCTGTCTGCATTTTAATGGCGTTTAATCAACGGTAAAACTTGTTGAGACCCAAATACCCTCAAACTGTGCCGTCCAAGCCACTGGCCGACCACAAGTAATTAGCCCAAAAGCGCATTTAGAAGGAACGACAGTTCCATCATCAAGCCAAAGACACCTACCTGATTCCCACTCTCCGCGTCCATGTTCATGTTTTTCCTCGGAAGCATGTTAGCACTGCAGCCACGTTGATGGTTGCTAGCAACTCACTTTTCACCAACAAAGTTTATACAGAAGGGCACTTTCACCGGAGTTTCGAGTTCAGACAACTGTTTTAAACTGAGAGATGGTTTGGAGAAAATTCCTGGTTGCTGGCCTGGAACAATTTCTGAAGGCCTCCGAGTTGAATCGCGTGTACCAGTGTTTCTGGAAAATAAACACAAGCCGATTAATTTAATTGGAGCCAGTTTGATTGTTATTTTGCTGGGAATCTGAATATTATTACGTATAAATTAGTTTGCCATCTATATATGTTTCCTTGGTTGTTTTTCAAGTGCTTCGACCAATTACAAACTATGCATTCTTCTGCCTCGAACGATAATAATAACAGGAACAACGACAACCTTCAGACTAATTACAGTCATTCCCACAGTGGAGAAGCCTCTTCTGCCTCATTGTTACTGTTTTACTTTCAATCTCGATTAAATCTCTGAGGTAAACTCACAAAACGTGTTCATGGTCAATTCAGACACTGGCATGTCAAAGCACGAGCATTTTTCGTTTTTAGCCTCTGTCACGCAGCCGGCATAAAGGAAACAGTGCACTGTGGACTCCCAGCCAACTATTTTAACAAGGACTGTTATAGAATTTCAGTTATTTGTTATTGCTTATTGTAATCAAGAATAACAAAGCTGGCTCGTGTACAATAAAGTCTTGAGGAATTTCTCATCTTACATCATTATTACAGCTAATTTGACATTTACTGCCTCGGATGCCCATATGCGCTGATCGGCTCAAATTCTAGCAAAATTTTATATCGACCTTCAAGCTTCTAGAATATTCAGAGTCCTCAAAACCGGTCTTTAAGAAATCCAACTGAACATGGCTCGGTTTTACCCGAAACCGACGAATATGTAACACTCGCACCTGCGTGGGTCTATGACGTAAAGGGTTGACTTACCGGGTTCCTTAATGGATCCTGTTTTTGGTTATCACTTTGATAGTCGATTAAAACACGAGCAAGAATGATGCGAGAAATCACTGTTAGATTGCTTTAGTTGGAAGGCTTTGTCAAACGTTGTTGCACTCAGCACAGCAGAAGCAACAATGGCGTTGAAAAAGAGGCGGCAGGTGTATTAACTGCAATCTGCATCTCCATCGACAGGTAGGAGGCGAGCCAGCGAGAAGTCGGAAATATGATTGCTAACGTCGGCCTACAAAGGCTTTATAAATGAAATGACGGCCAAGCGTCGCTGCTGGTTGTTGCTGGTGGATATAAAGTCGCTTCTGCACTTGTTAGTTAGTCAGGCATCCATTCAATACAGGTTCCTGTTGAACTTGAATGGCATGTGGCGATATCAAACCAAAGCAAAACATGAATAACTTTCAACCATCAATGCCTGCTTCAGCCGATAAAATTGGCAATTGTCGTTTTTTGCAACGATATTCGGCATGTAACAGTCAGAATTGTGCATTAACTGGAAGAAGGTTTAGTCAGGAGTTGCAGTTCCACTTTTTTTTAATTGTCTATTTTACAAGTCTAGCACATTCACATATTCTCATAGGTAATCTCTGAGAGCTAATTGCAATTTATTTGGAATTCTTGCTTGGCTGATACAATCTTTTTGTGAACTGGTCCAGAATTGCTAATGGCGGAATTCTGTGGGACAGTCATGTCAATTTCCTAAACCTGAAGGTTTTGATGCATTAGTCAGTATATTCAATTATAACCTGATGTTAAATTCATTGGGATTGTACCCAAGAACTGGATCTGGTAGCTGATTCACTGGTATTCTCACGAAAGCTTGTAATCTTGAAATATGTCTGGACGAGCAAGAGTTTCCTTCATAAATATAGTTTCGCGACACAGCAATTTGAAGCTTCCTCAGCGTGTTATTGTCGTGAGAATTTTCAACTTTTGATCTTAGGATCGCAGAAATATTATGCTGTCCCAGACTTGCGTGATGGCTTCAATGACATCTACTCGCGTTTCTATGCATTCACGCAGACACAAATGAAGGTTTATTTTCTGAACATATAATGGAAATATGAATCAGTTGAAATTCGCATGTAAAAATAAAAATGCATCGCAGTGCAAAATGAGAGCCTGGCTGAAACAGTAAGGATGAAACCGAATTTCTCAAATATGTGCCAGATTGCAATCGATAAATTACGTAATGCCATATAGCAGAAAAGCAGTTGAATTCCGAGAAGTTCTGACACATAATTCCGAAGAAGCCAACTTTCATATTCTTCAAAAGTGCAGTAACTTGGTTATCATGGCTTGCCAATCAGCCAGACTAATAATTAATATAACTTATGAATGCATCATCTTTAGATTGTTGAATTGTCTCACTCTTGATAAGGCCCTCGCTGATGATCATGCATTACAAAAAGGCCCTTTTGTGTTTGACCTTGGTCATTATAAGTACTATGACGCCTAAAGGACGACCGGCCATCCATAAATTGCATAGGGCTGCATTCCTCTTCTTTACTGTACAATGGCAAATGAAGATATAAATTCTCAAAGAATAAGGCACGGAGCGACCACCTGTTCAGTACTTGACGTCACTATTTTTGCTACAGCTAATTGTAAGTACATTTAGTTAATCAGTCATAATATTTTACTTTTGTAAAACGAAGTAACGGTTGTCCTAACTAATCTTCCGGACAGACGGAAGGCCGCCAGAAAAGACCGGAGGTAGGCTGGCACACAAAGTCACGTGTTCAGGAGGAATCCTGGTGATCACGTGGCGATTGGAGAGGTTAAGACAATCGAATGATTTCGAATAAAGAAATCTGCAAGAAACAAGTTAACCGGTAATAAGGCTGCGAGCATATCAAGATTCGTCGAGGTGGTACAAATACAAATACAGGTATAGGCAAGTGAGCGCGTCATCGACAGAAACGTACCCACAGCCTCATCGTGTCCCTTGGAATGGAGAACGCGAAGGAGTTCGTTTAACGTAGCTGCTGACCTCCTGCTCCTAACCCAAGTTTGGAGAGTCTTTCGAAACAAGGTCTTGAAGCCACTTGTCGCTGGAAGCGCTTCAATGACTTGCCGCTCTCTCTCCTCCAACAGACCTTCGACGACTGCTTGTCTGTTGCTCCTCGTCATTGTCGACTCAAGGAATTTTACTATTTCAGGAACCATCGTTTCCGTAACTGCAAACAAATTATTCCACTGCTACCCTCAAATTTGATCACGTTTCGTGGCATAGACAAATTATGGGGATTCGTGGGACCTTGAATAGCCACTTACTGACAACGTCTTCCTCAACCTCTGTCTTGGACCGTCGGAAAAGAACTGACTTGCGAGGCTGGCGGACTGTCCTGTGGATTGTGCTTGTTCGGTTAAACTGGCCACTGCTAGCCGTCGGAGCTTGCAAAATATCGGCAACTTCGCGATTTCCAGTCTCCCTTAGACATCGGCACATAATCTCGTAAGCGTCAGGGCCTTTTTGTAGGATCATCAAGTACAGTTGACAGCATTTGTTGAAATGGCTCTGTGGGGTTTGCTGTTGAAAGCATGAGATTTTTTAAATGTTTTTTTTCGCTTATTCCGCAGGCAAGTTTGAGTTATTGACGTAATTTTGAATTATTGACGTACCAAGATTGATCTCTCGTGTGTTGTCACAATCCCTTCGAGGACAAGCCTTTCTATAAGTTCACTCATGTTCTCAGTTTTGCTTGCCATTTGGTGAACGTGATTCTCTTTGACCCTTGAATTTCTTCCACTCATTTTGCCGGTGTGGCCTTGGCAGTTGGCCGAGTTGAGTTTGGGTTACTACAAAACAGTTGCAAAATGTCGGTTTCTTGAAAGTTGGGCACGTCACAGGTTGAGCAGATTTTGGGCAGCGTCTGGGAACGTGGGTTTTTGATGGGGAGCGTGAGACAGTTTGGATAAGTTTGATCTTTTGAAATGATGTTATTATTATTATTGGGTGAGATATTGATCATGAATTGTCATTCTGGCTTGATGAACAAAAGTAATTTAGGTGATAAGATAATACGGAGCGCAACATCTTTCCCGTCACCTGCCTCCTATTGATTTCATGCATTAACATAACACAGTCTCCCCAATCACTTTAATTACTTGTTATCAGCCTTCGGGCTTTCAGACATTAAAACTGTTTGGCATTCAATTCCGCCGAGCGACCCAACAGCAATGTACTTTGCCTTTTCCTATCTTCTCCCTGCCTGTCTGCTCTTGAACGCTGCGAGTGGCAGATTGCGCTGCATGCACTCGCTTATTTCGGCTAATCAACATTGACGCTCTGCATCTCACCTTTAAACCTTGTCCAACTTGCAAAATCAAAGGCGAGAGTGCAATATGCAGCTTTATAATCGCAAAACATGACAAGCCGGAGCAATCCGTCCGCAAAGTAATTTATTTAGATTGGTCTCAGAGAACAAATCAAGATTGTTGTTACTTTTCACATTTACTAGACTCTATCTCGAATCTCGATATTTCCATGTCAGATGAAATTGATATTCACGCGCCACCTTCCTCGAAATGTCGTTGATGATATTTTCCAATAGGTCCTGATTGCGCAAGATTGCAAAAAGTCCACCGCTGAGAGTGAGAATCAAGTACATGTATTAATCGAGAGATAACACGATTTCTCACAAGAATACATGCATACATATAATTGATGTCATTACACACGGCATGCCGAATTGAATCCATCTTGCAACCACCGATTCTCGTTACATAACACGCTTTCCCAAATGACACATAGCCTCTGGCTTGTACACGTATTTATGATCCCTTCACAGATTGATTACTGTAATCTGTGGACCAATTTAAAGCACATACGGTAAATTCAAGGATCGTCGCGGTTTTTTAATCATTTTGCTTGCCCATTCACAATTGCTCAAATGGCGGTTGAATTGCCCGGAATTAAATTTTCGCATAAACAGACAAACAAAATTTATTGATCCATAATTAATGGGTACATTATGTAAGTAAACAAGTTTAGTTTTATAAAGGGGATACAATCAATACACAGACTTGGCTTGTTTGAAAGCCTTCCAGTCGTTCCTTCTCCATGTTTTTCGGGGACCCCAGTCGGCAGTTGGTCTGAACGACTCTTTGAGTTTCTGAAAATGCATTTAAACATGAAATGACATTCCATGAGGTCAGCGGTATATTTGCTAATCGCTTACGCTCCAAAGTCCGCTAGATTTCCTTGTCCACACTGCATGGATAGCAAAGCCAGGGAGAGTTAACAAGGCGAGAATCGCGAGGATCCAGCCGCAAGCTGTGGGGATTTAAACGTGATTATATCGCGAAAGCTAAAAGTGATGGAGTAAAATTGAACACTGAGTTTACCTAGCGCTATGTCTGGGAAATCTAGTCCGTCGTATGTAAGCCGCTGAATTCAGAAAACAAACGATTAAAATCAATGCAATTTACAGTTTGTGTTGCACTGACATAATAATTTTACCTTTTCTGTTGCTAGAGAATAAACGAGTATCACAGTGAGGCCGACAGGAACAAAGAATCCCCAGCAGAATTTCCAGTACCAGCCAATTTTGACTTTGAGCATAAACTCGATATCTATTGACAGATTATTATTATATAACCTTAATATATAAAATTCAGGTAGAGACCAAAGACAAAAATGCATTACCATCAAGGAAGTTCTGGAGCCCATAGACCCAGGCAATGGCCATTACTTCGAGGGTAGCCATGACGTAAATCAAGAAATTGGCACCAAAGTGGTCCACCAGTTCCAACATGAATTGTCCTCCCTGTTTGAAAATATGTCAATTCAGCCACTGATTGTGTCGGTACTAAAAGCTGTTGATTTGACAATGAGTGAGCTAAAATGTACCGGAGTGACGTAAATGAGTCCAGTGAGGAAGAGAACACCTGATACAATAGTTGTCATTTTCCAACGAGGCACACTTGGAAATTGGTCGCACCATAGCGTGATGATTCCTCCAGTTAGCGAATTAGCACTTCCCACTCCAAGCGTAAACAACATCATGTAGAAAAGTACTGAAAAAAGCTAAACAAAATTGCAATCAGTGCAGAAGCTCATTCAAATGTTTCCTGTTGCTCAATAAACATTTTTTAACAATTTTTCCAGTACCTGTGGCGCCCATGTAAACTTGCTGAGCCCTTGAGCGAAACTAATGAAAGCCAAGCCGGGACCTTAAGATCGAGAAGCAGCATGACTGTTAGTCCTTTGCCTTCCATTACATATGTAGGTCAAATCAAAATATGCTTTTCCAATACCTCCTTTAGCGACATCTCCAACTTCGACGCCCAGTTCTCCTGCCAAGTTCCCAAGCACTGCGAAAACAGTGAATCCAGCGAATAAACTTGTGAAAGTGTCAAGGCCGCTGATGATCCATGCATCTCGGTAAATATTATGAGAAAAGTCGTTGTAACTCGCAAACCTGTTGGTCGATTCATTAGGATTTGTCATGCTCTTGTAACACTTTCATTAACAATGCTCAAACATTTGTAACTTGTAAAAGGTTAAAGACGGAAACTTACATGATGATAGGGCCGAAACCAGTCGACAAGGAAAAGAAGCACTGGCCAACTGCAGCGAACCAGACCTGTTTGGATAAAAAATTATAATAAAAGTTGCATCCAGAGCAGCAGGTCATCATTTGGTGTAGTAGTTCACCAAAACTGAAAAGTCATTTGAAAGGCAAGCTTACGTCAGCCTGGAGCATTTTTTCCCACTGCGGCTTGATGAAAAATTTGATGCCTTCCCAGGCATTGGGGAGGGTGGCACCCCGAATCATCATAATCGTTAATACGAAATACGGAAAGAGGGCAGTGAAGTAGGCTACTTTTCCAGCGCTTGAAACTCCTCGAACGAGGGAACCCCAAATTAGCAACCAGGAAAAAACTAGACAGAGCGTCAAGCGCCATTCTGGAAGACCTATGCCATCGTAGATTTGGGTTTTTTGTCGGAGTACCTCGTTTCTGTGAAAAGCGAGTTGAATTATAGAGCTGACCTGTTGCATTAATGAGAATTATGACGTAAGCTGAACGGGAACTGGTTGCTCACTCGAAATAAATCTGAGGGACGCTAATGTTAGACTTGTTCATGGTGAGCATGTCATACAAGTTGGCGGTATCGTTTTCCCAGCAGTACAACCTGTCGGCGTACTCGCCGAGGATGTCCGCGTTGCACACTGACCATGGCAAGACCTCTTGGAAGGACGCGAAGAAGTAGAAGACAGTCAGACCCATAATACTCGCGTAGTAACTCACCACGCAAGCCGTACCTGTTCGTGCAATTAACCATTCAACTGCATATTAACTACCTTCTTCTTTCATCCACAATCCCAGGAATAGCAAGCGAAAAAGTTTACCTATCATTGCCCCATAACCAATTCCTGCGAACACAAGTGCATTCTATTGTAAAAATCACTTTGACTGTGTCGTTCAAAATACCGTCTACAAATGTATACTGTCAAAGTACCTTTGAAGAATGGAGCCGCTTTCCATACTTTGGTCTGCCCATAAGAAGAGAACTGACCCAGTGCAAGTTCCAGAAAGTAAATCGGCCTTCCGATGAAGGTCAGGACAATTAAGTAGGGAATTAAAAAGGCTCCTGTAACAAAGTCAGCAGGCTTTGAAATGTCCCTTCAATTGCAATCAAGCTAATGTCTGATGTGAAAATTTAACTCACCTCCGCCATTTTTGTAAGCCGTGTATGGAAACCTCCAAATATTTCCCAAACCAACGGACATGGCGACGCAGGACAACAGAAACTCGATGGGATTGCCCCATTTCTCTCTTTCAGGTCCATCGGCGGATTCGTCGTTATCCAACGATACTTTATTTCCCACCTGCAAACTCTGATGAAAATTTGGGAACTTCACAATTGCCAAATATACATGTTTTGGAAGCTCACATTTACTTGGCCGGTCTGTATTGACAAGACGTTGTTCCCTAATTTCCGATTTGTTGTTTCTGTATCGCCATTACAGTGCTCAAATGCGACATTGAAGTAGCCGTCTTTGCCGTTTGCCTCCTGTGCAAAATTTTCAATTAGCCGACAAGTTAACGTTTGTAAACAGGTTTATTTTGGACTTACGCCACTGGACGGTTCGCCACGATCTCCTTCCATGATGTCGAACTTTTTTTTTAAAAACTGTTCAAGAGGATTTTTAACTGTTCAAAAGCAATCGTTTATTCATATTTCCGAATCATGACACTTGAACATGGATAATAGAAATTCTGACAATGTTTGTTGATTGGCGTAGCGAATTCGATAGAAGCGAACACTGCTCGACTGGCTGATAACTGAAACTATTGTTTTCAAGGGCAGAGAAAAAGTAATGTGAATGAAGCTAAAGCTGTGTTTGTGCTGGACCAGTTTGGCGTGTGTGGCACAGGTGAAAGTCTCTAGCAAACTAACAGCGATTCCAAGTTGGTTTCGCTAATACTGGATTCTTTGATCGTTTTACGCTTTGACTGCCGTGTTTTGACAGTGATGATTAGGCGGTGGAATGCATCCGCAGTTTATGCCACGGTCATGTATGTACACGTGCTCCCTTCCGACACCATAATACACAAGACACGCTTACTTTTTGCATTTGAGTAAATCACAGTTTATTGTCGCTGTTACAACAATGCACTAAAACACCGTGACAGACCCCCAAAATTCAAGGTAAGTCGACCATTATCGACTTGATTGAGTGACAAATGGAAATTGCAGATCAAGTTCGCAGGGATGTTGATGACGCTGAGATCGCAAGAATGAGCTCATGTCGTCGTATCATTGTTTCCAAGGAAGCTTTAAACGTTGTGTCAGTCAAGTCATTCTTTTGGCGATTTTTGAGTTCCGGCGAACCGAGCTGATAATTCGTACGTGTTTGTCCTTCAAAACTAAATTTCATTCCTTGGTTAACCTGTGAACGTAAAAATTTGGATTCCCTGTTACGTAAGGCTGAATTTAATAGTGTTTTTTGAGGGAGACCTTACAGGTGTTTATGTTTAACGCTTTAATAGAGTGTGATATGGTTGGTGGGACAGCAGGTGTAGGCGATTCAGTGAATGTATATACATGGTTGATCAGCAACAAAATATTCCCCAGCATGTGCAAAAGCATCTAGCGTTAGCAAAGTGCATAACTTTGAATGATCAAATGTACATATGCATGTTTCTAATATAAAAAGTAATTATCTGAAGCGCCTGTAATTTGATCTCTCAAAACTATATGAATGGTGTCATGCAGGTGTTTGACAACAAAAATTTTGCAAGTTTATAACTGCCAGTCTTGAGTTATTTGACTGAAATTCCATTCCAATCCTGTGACTTTAACTGAAGTATAAAAGTAATTTTTCCCTTTTAGGAGGCTATACACTATAGCCAATTGACAATCAAAAATGTCAGCCATCACTACTGCTTCCATTCGAACATCACCTAGAAGTAAATATAGCCACTCACACTCCAAATCACAAAATTCAAGCCCTGTATGCTTCTTCAAAACATATTCGCAAGAGTAATGTGAGCTGTTTGAAATTTCTGTCAAGTAAGAATTAGGCTACGCTCCACTGATTGACTCTTGATTCTAAAGACTTTGACAGTCGTAAATGGATCGATTACTTTGCCGTGTGTAAATCGCAGTGATGTAAAGTTGCACCAAGGCGAGAATAATGAATAATCTTGAACCAGATTCGGAAAGACTGCACATAATTGACATGCGTTTTCTGCTGCAGTGGCAAGTGGCATCAGATGAAGACAGAACTTGATTGATTTCTATTATAGAGCAAATATGACAGAACGCGGATACGTATTGAACATGGAATAGCTACAGCCAAATCAAATCATAAAGGCTAATCGTACCGATTCATGGGAATCGAAATTCAAATTGGTTTTTGCACTTTCACAAATGTCCGATATTTTGAATTTATGCTGAAATTCGGTTCTAGGGAATTGAATAGTTTTAGGTCAAGTTTTCTTGATGATTTCAGTTTCAGAGAGAGTATACTCATACTCACTCAGTCAGACATTCTGTGACTTTTGATGATTACCTGATTACCGGACCTTCGTCTTGACGGGGCAATCGCAATCTCCTGGGGCATTGTGGAGCAAATTGCAGTCTTTCAAAACCTGCTGTTTTGAGTGTTTGGCACAGCTCATGTTCTGATCAATACTAACTAAAATGTACATTTAGCTAGCAAATATTATCGATGGTGCTTTTAAAACGTTAAGCACAAACAGCGATAAGCTGATGGGTGGGGCATCTAGCGTTCACAAGCTTGACAAGTTTTTTACAAACACGATAGATGTCGCTGTAGCTTTGCAGAATGATGACACTGGAATGTAAATACCATATGCTGGCTGTATGGTGCAGTGTAGTGCAAAGTTGGTTCACTTGCGTCTGCTTGAGCGGGTTGAATAGCTGCAGTTTCATAAACACATCACAAAAGTGACGTGGTGTTGCCGAACTGACGTAAAGTTTTGTCATTCAAGTCGGTTTACTAAAAAATATTGCTTCTTTCAAATCCCCCTGCTGTACAAATATACAATTTTGAAACTTGGTAGATTGTTATTACGGCTCGGTACACCTGATTCTGAAAAATTCCTCAGTTGGGCATTTTGAAAACCCCATGTGTGAACAAGCCGGTTTTCCGGTTAGTGCTCAAACTTTCAGTTTCCTGTTGACGCTGTTTTGAAAAGTTATCGAGATCCAGGATTATATATCTGATATCAGACTTTCCAGTAGACTTTGGTAGAAAAGACCCAAAAATGAAGGACCGGGTTTATGCATCTGGTGAGCCTCCGTGCTACACCGTCGTCAACTTCCCATCTGATGCAGAATTGCCGAGTGAAATGCAATTAAGGGCAGACTTGGGTAACAACTTCAACATACATTCAGTATTAAGGTATATTATCGAACTCACTTCACAAACGCTGTCCGGATTTCAGAAAAGGGCGACCTGAAAACTAAAACCGAAGCTTTGAAGAAGGTCATATTCATGATCTTGAGTGGAGAAAGGCTGCCAGGGCTTCTGATGACAATCATCCGCTTCCTTCTGCCCCTTTCGGTAAGTAGCTACACAAGTAATCACGTGCCGTTTCATAACAGTCTACAATAACAAATAATACCATTCTTGCTAATTCAGGACCACACAATCAAGAAATTACTTCTAATATATTGGGAAATTGTACCTAAAACTAATGCGGATGGAAAGCTGTTGCACGAAATGATCCTCGTGTGCGATGCCTACAGAAAGGTATCTTTGGTTTTTCAACTTACAAAAGCTATTGTGATTGCGGTATTGCCGAATTCAGTATTTTTTACCTTATCTTAGGATCTGCAACACCCGAACGAATTCATCCGAGGATCAACTTTGAGGTTTTTGTGCAAGTTGCGAGAACCAGAACTTTTGGAGCCTTTGATGCCAGCAATTAGACAGTGTTTGGAGCACAGACATTCATATGTTCGCCGTAATGCTGTTCTAGCCATTTACACCATCTACAAGTAAGATAATTAAAGCAAGATAATGAACAGATGAAAATTGTCGGTAAAAAACGTTTACGGATTTTTTCTTCCTTACAGGAATTTTGATCAGCTGATACCTGATGCACCAGAGCTTGTATCTAACCTTCTCGAAGTTGAACAAGATATGGCATGCCGCAGGAATGCCTTTTTAATGCTGCTACAGGTGGATCAAAATCGCGCGTTATCATACCTCAGTTCTTGCCTGGACCAGATTGGTAGTTTCGGGGACATCTTGCAATTAGTTATAGTGGAGCTCATCTACAAAGTAAGGAACTGTTTAGGTTTTTTAAGATGACTTCCGTTTTAAAATGACATCGGTAAGCTAATTGTTGGCTTTCTAGGTATGTCATAACAATCCAAGTGAAAGAGCGAAGTTCATCCGATGTATTTATAACCTGTTGGCTTCGACAAGCTCAGCTGTCAGATACGAAGCTGCGGGAACCCTTGTGACGCTTTCTAACGCCCCATCAGCGATCAAGGTGAATGCTTATAGCAGCTCATGTTGTGCTCAACCTCAGAGTAATTATTGCAACGGTATTCTATAAATTACAGGCTGCTGCTACGTGCTACATTGAACTGATTGTCAAAGAGAGTGACAATAATGTCAAACTCATCGTTTTGGAAAGGTTATCTGCCCTCCGAGAATTGCCCTTCAGCGATAAGGTTATGGAAGAGCTGGTGATGGATGTATTGCGCATCCTTGCTTCTCCAGATCTCGAAGTGCGCAAGAAAACGTTGAATTTGGCCTTGGAACTTTTAAGCTCAAGAACGGTTGGAGAAGTAGTGCTCCTTCTCCGAAAAGAAGTCGGTAGAACGCATAACTCAGTCGAGCATGATGATACCGGGAAGTATCGTCAGCTTTTGGTGCGAACTTTGCATCAATGTTGCGTAAAGGTACGGAAGTCAATTTGTGTTGGATTATGTGTATCTAAACGGGAGATAAAATAATACGATTCATTATTATCCAGTTCCCGGATGTTGCACCTACCGTTATTCATGTATTAGTGGAATTTTTATCGGACTCAAATGAATTGGCTGCTACCGATGTTCTTGTGTTTCTCCGAGAGGCAATGCAAAAGTTTCCAAGTTTGATTCCAACCATAATAGAGAGACTTCAAGAAGTATTCCCATCCATCAAATCTTCGGAAGTTCTTCGGTCAACTATTTGGATACTAGGAGAATTCGTGACAAAATCAGATGATATCGAAACAGTCATCAGCCAGATCAAGTCCTGTTTGGGAGAGGTAAGTTCAAAAAGAGCATAAATAAATGTCACAAGGACGTTATGGATTCTATGCATTGATAAAGACCATTGAACGTTCGGAACTTGCGTTCCTACGTACTGTATGTTCCATGTCCCCTCCAAACATGTGCTCTGTTCCTTCATCACGTCGTTTTGATATTTTTACTTCTTTTGAGCAGAACGAATCCAAGTGTTCCTTGTGGCACGAAGATGTTAAAAGAATCACTAAAACTAAAATTATATTACAACTTCGCTTGTTGCAGTTACCAATAGTTGACTCGGAAATGAAGGGTGTGGATGGTGAAAACGAGGGCGACAAGCAGGAGGTGCCAAAAATCACGCCGGAAAAAGCAGCTCCGTCCAGATTAGTCACTTCGGATGGAACATACGCTACCCAGTCGGCATTCTCGTTGAATACTGCTAATTCAAAAGTGAGTTTTTCGCTATTGAAAGCAAACGTACACTTCCAGACCAATAACATGTTTCTTCTAATTACTGCTTTTGAAGGATGACGCAATCCCAAGTTTAAGGAAACTTTTAATGCAAGGCGATTTCTTCATTGGTGCTGCATTAGCCGCTTCCCTGACTAAGATGGTTCGACGCTTGGCCACAGAGTCTTCTGTTCCTCGCTCGAAAGTGAACGGAGTTTCTGCTGATGCCATGTATATTCTGGCTTCAGTACTTCGATTAGGCACCTCAGGTATGTAATTTTTAGACGCATAAACGATGATTTGAATAGTTGCGGTTGAGATTAACCTTCATGCAAACGGATTTTAGGGCTACCGACAAAAGCAATTACTGCGGATGACAAGGAAAGAATACTTCTGTGCATCAAGGTGATGACTGACCAGCATCCTTTGGTCACGAACGTCTTCATCAATGAATGCAGAGAAGCTCTTGCTTTGATGCTGAAACAAAAGTCCGATCTTCAAGTCGCATCGGTGAAAGCGAAAAAGAAGAAGAATGTTTCCGTTCAGCCGGACGATCCTATTGACTTCACTCAACTGGTTAGCCGCCTTGACTTGGTTAACGGTGACGATATGTTCGAATCCAGTTTGAGTAAGGCTGTTGGTGTGGATCTCAAACGGGACGATTCTGATGTAAGTTTCATTGTCGATTTTACTTTGTAGGTCGTTTTTCTTCTGAAATCAACCTGATTTTGTTGTTTGTGGTTTGTACAGTTTTCTTCCTCCAAGCTAAGCAAGGTGACGCAGTTAACAGGATTCTCTGACCCTGTTTACGCTGAAGCGTACATCAACGTGAATCAATTTGATATTGTGCTCGATGTCTTGTTGGTTAATCAAACGGGAGACACCTTGCAGAACTGCACTCTCGAACTTGCTACCCTAGGCGACTTGAAATTGGTGGAACGGCCAACGCCAGTTATTCTAGGGCCTCACGACTTCACCAACATTCGCGCCAGCATCAAAGTTGCTTCTACTGAAAACGGAGTTATCTTCGGAAATATTGGTAAGCCGATGTAGCATTACATTAGATCTACTGATTTATGGTGAGCGTAACTTCAAGTACTAATTTTCGTGCTGTTACTTTACAGTGTACGACGTAAGCGGTGCAGCTTCAGACAGAAACGTTGTAGTTATGAGTGACATTCACATTGACATTATGGATTATATCGTCCCAGCGAGTTGTACTGATTCTGAATTCCGTGCCATGTGGGCAGAATTCGAGTGGGAAAACAAGGTAAAAGAAATTCTTCATAATCTGTAAGCGGAATAATGCGGATGATTAAGTTTAGTAACTTTGAATTGTTTTTTGAAGGTTAATGTCAACACTTCCATCGCAGACCTGCATCAGTACCTGCAGCACCTTATCAAGTCTACTAATATGCAATGCTTAACGCCAGAGAAGGTATTGTACACCTATTCCTTTGCTGTGTATTGCAAACTTGTCCGTGTAATGCAAATGTTTCTCTCCAGGCTTTATCTGGCGAGTGCGGTTTCATGGCAGCCACTCTATACGCTAAATCAATCTTTGGTGAAGACGCCCTTGCTAACCTGAGTATCGAAAAGCCAATCGACAGCCCCAACGCAGCGGTCACAGGCCACATAAGAATAAGAGCCAAAAGCCAGGTAATAGAGTTACATTATATATCCTCTGAAATTATGTCATGTGCTCATTCTGCTTTTGCTTGTAGGGAATGGCCCTTAGCCTCGGAGATAAGATCAATATATCCCAAAGAAAAGTTATTGCACCAGTGGCACCTGCAGAACCTGCCCCATCCGCCTCTTCTCCGAACGAAGAAGAAGTCGAGTAAATTTCCGTTTTTTACCCGATGCTTATAATTTACTGGGGGCTTTATGAAATCCAAGTTGCTTTTTATAGATCAAAAAGATATACTACATAGTTTTCTGGTGTCATCACCTATTACAAGTAGTGAAATTGTGCTAGGTGACGGAGTTATCCGTCTGGCGGCGGAGAGTATTTGTTATTGCTAAATAAATTCTTGTGCAGATATAAGCTGATGTAGTCGTTATGGAATTTTGTCCATTTGAAGTTGATTTGCTCATATGTCTAGCTAATGAAGAGCCTTGTTACTCAAGTACAGATGTTTACGCTCACAGTAAGACGGATTGTTGATTTCTTTGTTTCCTGAGACTGAGACTAGACCAGGAAGACGATGGTTTGAAGTGACAAAAATAATTGCGGAATATGGACCACTATGTTTGCTTTCGCTTCTTAAGCCTTGAATTACTATTGCGCACGATAAAGTTTACAGATTAATGGAATTGTAAAATTTACCGTAGCTCTGCAGTAGACTTGAGGCTAGTAGAGTAGAAGTTCCTTTGTAAATTGTGGCTCATACTCTGAACTAGATACTACATTCCACGGAATGTCAAAGTCACCTATGCCTGTCCATCGTCAAAACAATCAGTTTTCCTAATGAAGAAATTCCGCACCTAGGATAGTAAACGTACAAAAATGCAGAAGCTGGCATGATAGGGTTAATTGTTTCTTCTACGAAGGACATAAAATTATGATATCAAGAACATGAAGAAAGAAAGACGACGTTGCTATTGTTTTCTAGCTGAGCTCTGCTTATAAAAGCCTCATTTGTTGTTCTAAGATCATTCAGCTTGGCTTGCTTATCCGTTCAGTTGACAGATTATCGAGTCAAGTCCATTCAGCTGATTCTTAATTTCTTTGCGCTGTGAAATCTGGTATCCTGAAAACAATGGGTTCCTCAAAAGTCGCCGTTGTTTTGGTCTACACGATTTTGGCAAGTCAGTTGTGTCAAGTTTTGGGGAAATACCGGCGTGTTCCCAAGTTGCCCACTACTTGCAGCAAGGAAGTGATTCAAGATAACATCCTGAAAGCATGCCTGTACAAGCGGTCAGTCTCAGGCACTGGCGCCCATCACCACCAAGGACACTCCGCTGAATTCGATCCGTACGCAGATGAAGGTAAACGCTGATTTGATAGTCTGTTTAGGAAGGAACTAAATGCTAAACTTTGATGAGATTGCCCCAGTACTTACGTTCTTCTTTGTTATATTTTTGCAGCGTACGTGATTTCGGAACTTCTGCAGGCAGAGAACTCGGAAAGCGACACCATCGTCATGAAGCCCTCTTTTCTTTCCGCCAACTACCGGACCACCAGAGGACGCAGTCAAACAGGAACAGGACCAATCCACCAAGCGGACCATAGCTACGAATCGCAGTTCAGGACTAGCCACGGATTTGCTCAACATCGACAGATCAGGAAGCAACGTTTAGCCAGTATTGTTCACCAATGCTGCGAGCGAGAGTGTACTAAAGACGCCTTTTCGGACTACTGTTCAGATTTAGATTAAACCTTAGTAAGACCCCACTTAAACTTTCGAGAAAAACAAGCTTAAGAGACATTCCTTCTGTAGGGTTGATTTTTATTTGCTACCAGTACCTCAAAAACTGTCAGCTAAAAATAACTTACATGCTGTCGTGTTCATAATAGTTAGTATATATATATATATATTTACGTATAAGCTATTTTGAAACCGATGCGATGTCTGTAGGTATCCGCGTACCCGAATATCTTCTAATAAAACGCTTATCACATTTGTGAAGATCACAGCGAGATTACATTAGTTCACCTCCACTTATAGACAATAATAGGCGTAGCAAACTATGATTTCAACCTAACCTACAAAATGAAGCATACATAATATGACATAGAATGGTTACGTTTTCAGTGAAAATACTGATTATTAGGACTGACTGAATTCAGGCTAGCTTGTTGAAGGCTCGATTAACTTGCGAAACAGCAACCTCTATCATCGCCTGGCTCGGGATCCAAATGACCGGAACTGAGCGTTACCGTTGGGCTTTGACTATTTTGCAAAGGTTGATTCCTTGCATCTACCTTCAGCCATTGAGTCACAGCAATCTTGAAAGCTTGGTCTGTATTTGTTCCTACTTTTGCACTAGTTTCTATATACGGTAGCATGCCATTAGCATCACACCAATCTTTCGCTGTTTCAGTCGCAACTTGCCTATTTTCGGATTCTATATCGCACTTATTCCCTAACACGACGAATGGAAAGTTATCCTTGTTAGCGTCTGCATAGTAGAGAAACTCATCCTTCCAGGTGCCCAAATTTTCGAAACTTTGCTTGTCATCCAGTGCAAACGTCAAGAGGCATATATCAGATCCTCTGTAAAATGGGGTTCTCAGACTCTTGAAACGTTCCTGGCCAGCTGTATCCCAGATCTGTCGTACAAATAAAGTAGTCCATGTATTTTCAACTTCAAGATTCATGCCGAGCTTCAAATGAAAATCCGAACGAACCTGTAGTTTGAAAGTGTCCCCTCCAACTTCTATTTCCTTGTTAAGAAATTCGACTCCAATGGTGTGGAATGAATGGCTGTCAAAGCGATTGGAAACGAAACGATTCATTAGACAGGACTTTCCAGCTCCACCGTCACCCAGTAAAATGACCTACAACGGAATTAAATGTTGAAGAAGATTAGTCCAAATCTATATTCAATCTATTGTGTGGATCAGCTGCTCGAGTTGGATCCAACCATAGAAAGCAGAGGATAACATTCCAAAATCAATAGTTCTGTTTACCTTCAATAGAACACTCTTTGCCATTCTGGTGCAGGCACAGCCCTAGCTGAGATTCTTATAGCCCGAATTGTAGTTACTGCAAATGATGATTAATGTAACCTTGAATGCATGAAGGGAGCACCTGTTGATCAACAATTATGTAATGACGGTTGTTAAGTTTGAGCTAGGTGTAAGGTCTTTTTAATAACGGGTGATTTGAAGTTCACCGGGTTTTTTGTCTATTAATCGACACTGACAACTAAGGAATTGCGTTGTCTGCACTTGTTGTGATCTAGCCGAAATTCTAATGAAACAAAAGACAAAAGACGATGACAAATTGTGTGTATATATCATTGTAAGTGCGATTCGTTATCCCCTCCTTTCATTTCAAGAATGAGCTTTCGTGCAGGACAGGAAATCGTCGCTAAGAAAATTCGGTTTCCGTCGTGTGCCGTGTTTAAGAACATTTAAGCCGACTTCCAAACCCAGTTAAACCGAGAAACTCCAAAGCATACAAGAATTATTGAGTACTAATCGGACTCTGTAATTTGTAATTTCGATCACATTTGACGTAGATTAAGTACATATTAGCGAGCACATTTGACATTTAGAGATCAGTACAAGGAAATAAGTGGCTTAGAGCCATCTTTACAGTGAATCCCATAGCAGGCTTCCGCAACTTCTTCCTATTCAGCTGATAGAAGCATTGATAACGTTAACACAGATAAACCCGACAGCAACGAAAGCTACCTGTGACCTACTTAAGTCTAGATAGATCAAATGATAAATCTCGTGTTATATGTATGTTGGACATCCGGATTTTTACACTGGCTAATGAGATTCCGGGCAGTAGCTCTGTCTTTCTCAGTCATCAACATGAACAATGTTGCTAAGCGTTTTACACGCAGAAGTCCTTCCAGGTGTTGTTCAAAAGCCCACTTGCGCGGCATAAATTCCCACTGTAGTGTTGTCAAGATATCTGAAAGCGTCGCTAGCTCTAAAGAATCCTGGAAGATGTTGTAGTCTTCCGGCTGCATTTGCTGCAAAGACAAAGACATCCGATCAAAATACGAGGTGGTAACGGTTTAAAAATAGTGCTGATGGATTTACATTAAGATACTGGGCACATATGGAAGGATGATTCTTGATCAGCTTCCAAGTTGAAGAGAATTGAGCTGCAGTGACCGGCTTTGGTGGGACCTCAATTGTCGTCATGTTTTCGATTTCTGCTTCTAGGGTCTTGGTATCCATTGCTGAAGGAGCCTCCGATGGAGTTCCAGGGGTTAATGGCGATGCTAGTCTGGAGCTTAGAGCAGAAGAGGTGTTGAGTCTTGATAACAAGCCACCTCCTTTAACCCGGATTGGCACTGGTAAGATCACTCGCTAGAACCAATTGAAATTGCTTTTGAATCATATTACTAAACGATGAAAGCTTGGAAAGCTAATATCAAATTTTACCTTTGACCTCATACTTGGAGCTTTTTCAATCGCAAAGATCTTCTTTGGATAAACCGGAATGTCACCACCAGCACGAACATCAACACCGGATGTTTTCATATCTTGAAGACTAGTCATATCTTGATGCCGTTTTAGTGGCTGCTTCGTTCTAGCGTTCACAAGTCCTAAAAGTTGTCGTGCCTCCGCATTTTTTGGGTCGGTTTTCAGTAGGTCTTGCTGTAAAAATAATGCAGTTTTTCAGGTGCATCAAGAAAAAACTGAAGCAGCATTACCGAAGTCTACATCATACTTTAGCAAGATTGTATTTCCCCAATTCAAAATAGGCCTTGGCTCGTCTGAAAGTAGCTTTTTCGTTGATACTGGGTACATTGTGCTTTAAAGCTTCGGTGCAGTCCGCAATTACTTCTGAATACCTATTTGAAGCAAAATACCGTTATTAGAGCAAACCAAATCCTTAAAGTGAGCTAATGTGCAGTCTTTTACTGTTTCAAGAAAAGGCGTGCCTGCGCCCGGTTTGAATATAGAACTGCATTGGTGGGATCCAAGAGGAGACCTTCCGAGTACTTGTCGATGGCTTCCTTGAAGTGTTTCTCCTTCATGAGCTTGTTTCCCTGCAAATCATAAGCATAAAAGCGTATGAGTAACATTTCGAAAAATAATAGAAAACTCGATTTAAACTTGGGCTACGGTTTTGTTACCTCTTCTTTGAGTTCAAGAGCTCGGGCCTTTTTCTTGTCAACTTGTTCTTTAGATTCCATTTCGGTGGTCCAGTCGTTCAAGTCCTTCATGTAACTCTGCATTTCGTTAGCGTTATGAGCGACTAACTTTTGCATTTTGATGTGATCTTGTTGAGCCATCGTTGTTATTTATTAGAAGCACAGACAGAACTATCAGAATCAAATGATCACAAATCAAGGCGGTTCGGGATACCGAAACTAGACTAGCTTGTCACAAGATTATATTGAAATTTGAAGAGTTTATTTCATTTTATTTGACTCGGAATCTCAATTATAACTTTCACTCGAAATTCGGCGAAACCTTGATCCGGCACCGTGACATTCAATTTTTCAGTTTCGCGCACATGGTAAGAATTTCATGTCAACAAAACATTGTGAGTGTGATCATGGAGATGCAAGGCAGGGAAAAAGCAATGCTGGCTTACGGCTCCGTTCACTTGCATGTAATGCTCACAGCTCCACAGCAACTTGTGCATGGGAAATTGTGAACGTGAACGAGAGATGATGTTACAGTGGAGAAGCGGTTTGCAAAGTGCCGCTTTGCTGCTTGGGGACAAATGCAAACCTGGTTTACAATGTGCCCACATGAGGTTTGCATTTGGCCCCTTCCGTGGCACAATGCAAACCCGGTTTGCATTGTGCCCACATAGGCTGAATGAACATTATGAACAGGAACGGCCCAACTTGTGAGTCTTACACTTGCTGCTGTGCTGGCTTTTAATACTGAAGAAGCCCATTCACTAGCCTATCCTGCAGCCTTTGGCTAGTAAAATAAAGCCCAAACGTGTGTAATATGAATGGATGCCCATTGATACAATTTCGTGGAGTTCAGATTCCTTCAAAAAATTCCTTCTTGATTCAAGAGCTAATTAACTTTTCATGCCTTGACATTGACATGATACTCTTTCGTAGTTGACGTTTTAGTTGCGTTAGCGCTAATTCTTACAGGCTTTCTTAACAAACATTTTGGCGTAGAGTCTCCACGGTACGACATAAGAGAAACACAAGAGACAAGCACGGGAAGTGACGTCAGTGACATATATTGTGGTACATAATGCCTTAATTACAATAACTTCCATTGAGGAATAGCCAAGGCTTGACAACAGTTAAAGAAGCCGAACATATTTTAGATAGTTAAATGAAGGAGATCATAAGCCAGGCGGAAAATGGCAATGTCGCTATAGGTCAGGTACGTGTCACACGAGGACTTGAAGAAGTCTGTTTCAAAAATAAATTAGTTTGTCCTGGTCAGGAGAAAACTTGCTTTCTCCCTTCTCTCTCTCTCATTGCACTTAAACGTTATCCGGTGAGCCCGATGGCCGGCATCAGGGTCTCTGGAATATAATTATAAATTTTAACGTTGTGCATAGGTAGGTGAAATGACAAAAATGTACTTGTAAACGTGGCTATCGGCTTACCTAAAGTCTAGATCGGCCCAACACTTGATTTGCAACAATCAGCAGCTTCTGAGACGTCATGGATCCGAGTTTTCTGTAGCTTTCTTGTTGTTTAACTCGCTTTCCGTCGCCGTCAAAGCGTACGCTCGAAGGCGGGTGAACTCGCAGTTTCCGAATGCTCGTCGTGCCGTCCTTTTGCAAACTGATTTCAATGACACCCTTGAGCGCCTTGGCAGTTGCTGTTGCCGTCGGGTCATTTGATGACTTGGCCGAAGATTTCTGTTAAACCAGCCAAAAATGGTCCATTAAATTTTGTAGAGGCCAAATACCAAGACGGATTGATTATCGTTAAAATTGATGACTAACCTTTGGCAATATATCAAGAGACACAGGGCCGAGGAGGAACTTGGCTTTAACAATGCGTGAACTTGAAGCTCGTCTGATCACTTTCACCGGCCCAGATCGACGGAGAGTTGACAGACCGTGCAGAATTCCTCTAACGGGACGATTGTTCCCGCCACCAACTCCTCTGATCGTTTCAACAGCGTCTGACCCATGACTTCGACGTTCTGAGGAACTGGAGCTGGCTTCGGCGGTGGCGGGGTTCCAGCGATCCGCAAGCTTGAGTAAAACAGGAGCTCCATTGATGTAGCTTCGCTCTTCGTATTGGCCAGTCTCCAAGTCATCGGCTTCAGCCATCAGAGCGCGACTCCTGATTCTCCTAAAATATGATTTGTCGTTACATGTCAGTATACATTGTTGAAGATAACTCTTTTGCATTTGCAGAATTTTACTGTCTGTTGTTGATCGTATGATATCTCATTTGCGGTTTGGGCTTCTTCTTTTGCTTATGGACATTGGTTTTGGCGGCCTTCGTAGCCTTGGTCGTCTTTGCAGGCTTCTTCTTATCTCCCTTGGATCCCTTTTGCGGAGGCTTCTTCAGCGGTGTCGGTTTCTTGGCGGGAGGTTTTGCCGCAGGCTTGGAGTCCACCTTGTTGCTGGATTTGTTCTTGTCATTCGACTTTGACGGCTTTCCCTTGGTGACTTTCGCCAAGGGTTTCGGTGAAGGCTTTGGCTTTGGGGTGGTTGTGGTCGTCGTGGCTCTCGTGGCGCCGTTTCCAGCAAAGAGGTTGACCCTCAAGGGGTCCATGCGCTTTGACCGAATTAAATCGTTCATGCGATTCAGAACAGCATCGATATAGCCATTGTAACGGGTCTGACGCTCTTCTTCAGTCTGTTTCGGTTTCTTTGTGGTGAGTCGCTTGAGCGGCGGCGCCGTTGTGGTCGTAGTCGTGACCTTTTTGGCCTTTGATTTAGAGCTTTTAGAACCTTTGCTTCCACGGCCTTGTCGAATTGTCAAATTAGAGTCCGTAGGTACATGCAGATTACGGCTTTGCCGATTCGCAAAGTCATTATCTTGAGGTCCGAATTCATCTGAATAATAAGCGTCAGTCATAGTCAAAATGTGGTCTTTTTAGATTACGCAATTCTACAAAAGTCCGTACAGTCGGCCACACTTATATTTTTGCCTTGGCAGGTCTAAAGTCAACTTGTTGCTTTGGCTAACATTGAATACAATCAGAGACATTAAACGCTATCGCCTTGTCTCAATTTTCATTGATGTCGTTAATCCGAAATGGGGCTCGTAAAAGCGTTGGTCTTCAAAGTACCCATGGCCAAAAGGTCAAGTAACTTGGAAAGCGAGAGATTTGAATGAAAGTAAAAATACTTTAAAAGAATGCCAATTTGTGTTAAATAGTTGACTTGTCCTTCCTGGCAGCGACTATGATAATAAGAGCCTATAGCATGGCGATAGAGCCTGAAATCGATTCTTGAATTTGTACCTTGAATAATGTCTGTGAGAAGACTTTTAATTTTCTTGTCTTCGGCAACATCGTCCGGATTGAAAGTGATTTCATGTCCTAGAATGTTGATGTTGGTGTCGAGCAAATGCTGTTTGGTCGTGTTGAGGGCATTTCTTGTGATGTTAAGGAAAAGAGCGACAGTCCTTTGCTCCGGTTCCGTGTCTTCTTCTTGGTCATTTTCCAGAACAACTCCACTGATTTCGGTGGCGTCTTCGATAATCGGCGTCTGCTGGTCAACAGCAGGTTCTTCACCAACTTTCACTGATCCACTTGCATGGCTATCTGGAATGAGGAGGAGCAAAGCAAAGACAAAGGTCCCGTGCAAGAAATACACACTTTGGAAACGTTTCATGGCGCTTGAAACAAATGAGCAAAGGACAAAACAGGAAGAACAATGAAATGAGACACAAAAACACAGGACTAGGACACCAAGAAACAGTTTTAAGGCATTCACGAAGGCTTTCGCTGATCCCGGGCTTTTCACTGGTTGTTCGGGTGAGCCATTTTGGAATTTCTTTGGTTACAAGAGATCCATGTTGGAGAGTATGAAAAGAATGAAACGGAATTGATCCAGCAATTGGGAATTTGGACGTTGTTGTCCGATTGAGATTAAGTTGGAGACTGAGTGACTGCAGGTGCACTTGTTGGAAGACTTGAAAATGTGTTGCAGGTGGCGGCTGATTGAGGGAAAGCAAAAGAGAAGAAGAAGAAGCACAAGTAGCTGAATTAAAGGGAGGAAGGACTCGTTAAGGGTTGAAAGGGGCGAATTGGCGAATTAAAGTTTGAGTGAGTGTGAGTGAAAGAGACATGTTGAAGAAGAGTGTGTAAGTAAATATTAATGTGTTAATGTGGATTGAAAGAAAGAAAAATTGAGGGGATTCATTCAAGATGGCTGGTGGGGTGGGAAAATGATGCCACGACGACCATAAGGGCCGCAGCGCAGCGATGCAGATGATTCAAGTGATGAAGGCTTTCGGCTGAATGGTAGAGCGGGTTCTCGGCCAGTTGGTTTTGTGGTTGAAGCTGAATGAGTTGGAAGGGATCGGCGGAAGGGTTGTTTGAAGTTGGGAAGAAGTGGCGGGCGGGATGTAGGTTAGTGGACTTGTAGGTGATGGTGGTGATATACAGGTAAGATCAAGATAAATACGCTGCCCATGCTCAACGCTTCCTTTGATTCGACCGCTGGCTGAGGTAGGATGAGCTGGGCATACATCCGTATTTATGCTGTTTATGATGAGCCTTGGATCAGCCTCAGTTTCGCTACGTCTCTAATAAATGTGTATTTGCCGCTTTTACTACGGGAGCGAATTCAGCGTCATCATCATAAGACTTGAACGAGAGAAGAAGAGTTAAGTGTGTTGTTAACTTTTGCTGGCGCTGCAGATTGGCAACAATGTTGCGCTTGTTTATCTTGTTGACTGGTATTTACAGCAGGGACTGCTGATTCCGTGTGATTGATGATGGATTACGAGATGATGAAGAAGAAGAAGACATGGAATCGCGTCTCTTTGTTGTTGTGCACGGTTTGTATGGGATTGGGTTGAAAGGGTTGCATTTGAATTGTGCTGTGTGGGATGAACGGCGGTGGTGGTGAGGTTAGGGCGAGAGTTGCATTGCATTCGGATAATATTCTCCTGCATTCGAAGATTACATAGAAAAGGAAGGGAGAGACGGGGATTGAGAGGAGCTCCTGGAAGTAGCCGTGAGAGGGAGCAGAGGAGAGGAGAAGAAGATGAGTCGGTGGTCGCCGTCTGTTATTATTATGTATGAAGAGACGCAATGTTATGCATTGGAAAGAGAAGATGCGTGGAGGAGGAGGAGAAGATGCGCTGTGAATAAAAGACGGACTTTGTGTGCGGGATGATGGCAAAGCCGCCCGGCACGGAAAGTGCGGAGCGGAGAAAGGCCATTGAACGAAGAGGGAAGGGAGGGTGAGAGGTGTGCTGTACAACTGGCGCTGCGAGGAGGCAGAGAAGGTGGTCGGAGCTGGAACTAGCGGCGAATCCTACCTTCAGCATGGAACGGGAGCCAGAGAAGCCCGAGAGGCACGGAGCGAGAGGAGCAGCTCGAGCTCGCCGAGTCGCCAAGAAGAAGGAAAAAGGAAAATTTTCTGGTGTCGGGGAGCAGAAGAGTCGGAGCAAGGATCGAGCTAAGATCTATCTTTTCTTGTGTTAACATCTTTTGACCGTAACGTGGCTACAGCCAGACCATCATGGCGGACGGTGCGAGCTCGAACAACGGAGACGTTGCAACATCAGAAAAAGTCTCCAATGGTCAGCCCAAGGAACAACAACCAGCCAGCCAGCCCAGCAAACAAGTCGTCGGTAAGTAACAACACTTTAACTACTTCTAAATCAACTCACTTCCAGCCAAAAGCATATTGTCAAGTCCTTTACCGGCATCCGTCCGCCGCTGTCCTCCTGTCACATCTATCCATCTCGTCCTCTAATTCATGTACATAACTTGCTGATAACATTCCCTTTTTCACTCAAACTTCCTTCTTTCTATCTCTTCGCTATCAGTTTGTAGATATTAGCGGCTTTCCTCCCTTCTCCAGTAGATTAATCCAAACGGCAACAACACAATCTCAGGTAGTCATGACAGCCTCTCTTCAAAACTAGTGTTTTTACATACAGTCTCTATGACAACAATAACAAAGTCCGTTCCAGCCTCTTGTCACACGTCTGTAGTTAACTTCAATTCCGCTCTCAGCATTACGACTTGAATGTTTTTCTTCAGACTTTGGTCTGCTTTTAGAATGACCGACGAAGTGTAAGAGGAGTAGTTATCCATTCTCGCCGGTCGAATAATCAATTTAAATCTACAACTTTTGAATATGCTAACTTCCAGGCTAGTTCATTACTATGCAGATTCTCTGCGAAAACACCTCTTTCCAGTTGTGAATCAAAGACTAAAAGTTCCTCATGTATTTCTTGAATGAAAGCCAATGCTTTAGGTGATTCTTGATGATGCTGAATGAGCAAAAAGATTTGCCAATTTTTATAACTGCACTTGATTCAATAGATATGTTTTAAGTTTCTCTTATCGCTCTTGTCGAGGTTGCATCGTTGCGAGAATAGAAGAAAGTCTCAGCATGTCACTTCACTTGCTGGTGGGCTTATTTTGCCGATCTATTCATGTACACGAAAGCGGTTACGGCATCAGTCGACTCACTATGTACTTGTAATGTGAACAGGCGGCAGATTTATATTATGCACCAGCAGTACAAATCCCGAAAGCGAATTCTGTGGACAAGCTCCACCCCCAAGCCGGTTCCGTTTCTTCCTCGTAGAGGTCCACAATCCATGACTTTCAATGCATCTTCCAATCCCTCCTTTTAAGCAACCAGGTTAATGTTCGATCTTTTTGGAATTTTTGCCAAGAAAGTCAGGTTTCTCCAATTTCTTTTTCCTTCTCCTGTTCTGTGCTCAAAGATAGTGAGGAAATACCTGTTTTTGTTGTCGCTAAAAAACTGTCGGCTACAGGTTTCTTGCAGTTGAAGACAGAATTACTAATAATTGCAATGAACGTCATAAGAATTTAAATTAATGCGCGACAATTTTGAATGTTGCAGCTACCAAAGTCACTGGGACTGTGAAATGGTTCAACGTCAAGAGCGGATATGGCTTCATCAACCGGTAAGTCTACGTTCGAAATTTACCTGTAGCGGAAAGTGCAGGAAGCAGACAACCGTATTGACTGAATCATGATTCTCTGTTTTTAGCGCGGACACCAAAGAAGACGTGTTCGTCCATCAATCAGCCATCGTAAAGAACAATCCACGGAAGTTAGTTCGTTCCGTTGGAGATGGGGAGCAAGTGGAGTTTGACGTCGTCATCGGCGAAAAAGGTAACGAAGCTGCGAACGTGACCGGTGTTGATGGCGAGCCCGTCAAGGGCAGTCCTTATGCCGCCGATAGACGAAGGGGAGGATATTTCAGAAGACGTGGAGGCAGTCGAGGTACTAATGAAAATCAAAATTTATAATATCAGAATTCTGTGGACCTTCAAATAATGCTATTTTGTTTCTGCAGGAGGAAAGTCATCCGGTGATGGTTCAACCAAAGAAGAAGGCGAAGGAGAAGGTGAAGACGGCGAAGAAGGACAAGAAGGTCAACGTCGAGGTCGAGGCGGCAGACGATTCAGAGGAGGCGGGCGCAGGGGTTATGGAGCTCCGAGATATTACCGTGGAGGAAGGGGTGGGCGTCGAGGACCACGAAGCGAAGGTCAAGGTGATGCCGGAAAGGTGAGCTTCAGCAAACTTCATGCGTTAATGTTGTGTACTGGATTGCTTACGAGTGTTTCTAATGTTGAAAATTTGCTTTTGTAGACCACCGAAGATGAAGAAGGCTCCGGATCCGGCACAGGTGGCAAGGACGAGGGGGAGAACACCCGTCCAAGGGGGAGCGGTAGGGGCCGCGGTCGTGGCGGACGAAGGGGCTACTCTCGTCGCTACTACAGGCCCTCTCGTGGTGGCGGCAACGGCACCCGTCAACCCGCAACCTCTGGGGGAGAGAACGAGAGTCCAGATACTCAGGGTGAGGAGACCGAAGAACCCCAGAAGCAGTAGATCAGCTTTGTAGTTTTAAGACCATGGTTTCTGTAAAAACATCAGCATGCATACACATACTTACTTTAAGCTGCATCTACATTTGAATGTTTAAACCGTTAACTGAGAAACCGTTCTTACATCTGGTAACTGATCATTGAATAAATGATTTTGTTCGTGTTGTATTATTCGAGTGTTGATTATTTTATTATGATCTATTATCGTACACAGCGTTACATATCTCTTGGAGCACTTCAGCCAGGAAAATTATCGAGAATGAAAATTACGACAGATTGAACTGGATACAGCCAGCACTAGGGCCTATAGCTAGCAGCAAAATGCAAGCCACACACGAATTGTGTGACAATCAATGTAATGGCATGTAGGGCAAACCAAGTATATACAGTTGGACACAATCGAGTATTCATAATTGTCTTTGCCGGCGTAGTTGTGTAATATTAATTCCGATGATCTGACTGCATTCGCTATTTTCACAATTCACAATGTATAATACAGTCAGCATTGTTTCACTTCAAGGAAGTAGCCTTTGAATGATTAGGTTTTATTCACAATGCAATTCGTTTGTGATAGATACATAATGTATTAAGTACTGTTGTTACATTCGAACTTAAAATGTAATTTTTGAAACATAACCTGAAGCTTCTAGAGAGAAAAATATGCGCTATAAATACACGCGCATTTGCTCCATTAGAAGCATACCCCGGAACAGAGCAATTGTAAGTAATTTCAGAACGAGATACTATGCTACGTACGTAATATAACAGTTATATGTGTTTTAAGAATTAACAATGGTAATAAAGTTTCCTAAATATATTTCATGGAATAAGGCACAATTTATACTGGCGATGATCACTTCACATTTGCGTTACCATTGCCAGTTCCGGCTCCGACTGCAATGCTAACATTAGCGTTGGCAGGGTCCAAGTCATCGTTGTCATCGTCGTTGGATAAGGTACTGTCATTGTCTCCACCTGGGAGTGATCCTCGCTTACTGATCCTTGTTAATCCCGATGATGTTCCTCGTCTAAAAATATTCGTTACCACAATTAGACAGTGCATAACAATGATAATTCTTATTGTATCAAACACTATAGCGAAAAAACACTGCGTTCACCTAATTTTCCCGTTTCTAGCAGCATGTCAACATAAATCATCTCGTTATTGTTTCGACCATCAAGATTTAAATTCTCTACTGACACAAGATAAGCCAACACATACCTGATCTTATTTTTGTAAGATGTAAGTTCCCGTGTAAGGTTCTCGTTAACTTCGTTAGCATCCTCCAGGTCTCTAACAAGTTTCCGCTTCATGGCTTTTTCCCGACTGATTTCTTCTTCAGCCTCGTCGAGCATTCGCTTAAGGTTCTTCACTCTGGCGCTAGTCTTTTCGTTCATTTCCTTCATAGTCTCGACATTCCTCTTTTCGTCTTCAATCTGCAGGGTAACCTCTTTGATTTTCTTCTCCATGCGTCTGAGGTTCTTGCCACAAGCCATTCGCTCCTTAACTTCGTTCTCCAGTTGTTCTTCGAGGGTAAGTATCTTCGTTTCGAGGACAGCTACGATCGACTTAGTCTTCAACTTTCCTGAGGCTTCTAATTCGGATACTTTGGCACGTAAGTCTTTATTAGCCTTCTCTAAGGTCTGCCGAGCAAGCTCGGTTTTGTTAAAGTTGGATCGTTCTGACTGCAACTCAGTCGTAAGGGTGTCGATCTGAAGTGTTTGCTTTCTAATTCGCTCGCTTGACAGCTCATTAGTACTCTGCTCTTCTTCCAATTCTTCTTCGAGCGATTGTATTCTCGCGTCAAGCCGGCGTTTCTCATCAAGCGCCAAAGTACCTTTGGAATTATAGGTACTCAATTCCTCCTGAAGCTCATCACGTTCTACTTCAAGGGCACGTTTACTCCTTTCGCAACTTGATAGCTCTTCCTGCAGACTAATTATCTCGTATTCCAAGTTCTTAACTCGCTTTTCAGAGTCCTTCAGGTTTGCAACAGCTTCATCACGGCCGATTCTAGCTTCTTCTGCTTCCCTGCTGTAGTCCTTGATTTGGCCTGCCAATTTTCTTATCTGGCGTGTTTGGTCATCTCGCACTTTGTTGGAAACATCCAGTTGCCCCATGACTTCATTGCATTCTTGCTCAAGCTTCTTCCTTGCGTTCAGTGCTGCTGTTCGATTCTTCCTTTCATCTTCTAGTTCAGCTTCAACATCCTTCAACTGCTTGATGAGAGCCTTGCGCTTTTCTTCTGCTGCTTCTTCTCGCGATTGCAGCTCCCGCTCATAGTTGGATTTTAGCGCTTGCATATTGACTTCCAATCTAAAATTTGGTATTCATTCGTTAACTTCAATGCCAAACATTATGCCGTATAGGGTCCGACAATGAAAAAAGGATACCTACCGTAATTTGGAATCTTCTGTAAGTTGCAGCTCGTCTTCAAGTTCTTCAATCTGAGTTTTTTGTTCCGCTAGTTGCGACTCAAGGCTACGCTTCTGCTTCTCCAACTCATGAACGTTTTTGTCCGCAGTGCCCTGTGTCGAACTCAACTCATCTAACTCGTTCTGAAGATTTCGGTATTTCCGTTCCATTTCATCAGACAGTCGTTCTTTTTCTTCTAGTTCCTTGTAGATGGAAATGAGCTTGGATTCCTTATCACGAACTTCTCTTTCGGCATTTTCTTTATCTTGCAGGTACTTTTCCGCGATGGTCTTCTCTTCAGTTAGAATTTTATCAAAGTTTCGCTGTTTCTTCTCTAACTCGATCACCTTGGAGCGATTTGCTTCGTTGTCGATAGCCGCATCTTCCAGTTCTTGTTGCAACTTCTTTCTGCTTTTCTCCAGCTTCTCAGCTTGGGCCTGTAGCTCGCTGTGTTGTCTCTTCAGTTCTTCGTATTCCTTCATGAAACGTTTGTTGTTGGCTTCGCAAGTTGCGATTGTTTCTTCGTCGGCTTCAATACGCTTTTTCAGCTCGGCAATTGTTGCATTAAGTCCCTGAAGTTGTTTGTTGTAATTGGTTTTCAGCTCTTCATTGTCTTCGACTTGTTCAAGCAGCTGATCTCGTTCAGTTTCAGTCTCTCGAAGTTTGGATGAAATGGTTGCACGCAGCTTAGCTTCTTCTTCTAGTTTGACGCTTAATTCATCAACTTTAGCGTTTAGTCCAGCAGTACTCTTCGTGGCTCCGCTAGCTCTCCCTTCAGCTTCTTCAAGTTGGGTATTCAAAGCCTCAATTTCGTTGTTCAGCTTGGTGATTTTCTCCCCATATTCAGAGTTCTTTCGTTCTATATCCACGATTTTAACGCTTAGTTCCTGAACATTGCCTTCAAGGCCTTTTCTCTTTCTTTCTAGCTCAGATTTGGCTTGGTTCATGATCTTCAGCTCGTTTGCAAAGTCAGCGTTTTCACCTTCAAGTTGAGACTTCGCCTTTTCAAGGCTGGCCCGTGCTTTCTTCAGATTTTCAATCTGCTCCATCAGCTCACTGATTTCTTGACCATGTTTGTGCCTCATTTCAGTCATGGAGATTTCATGGGACGCAGCTTCATCATCCAGGCTCTTCTTTAAGGCTGCAAGTTCCAGTTCCCGCTTAGACCGTAGCTCTTGCTGAGCGGCTGTAGTGTCTAAACTATCGAGAAGTTCGTTCTTCAGCGCCTCCAGTTCTTCGTTAAGGTCTCTTTTGGTCTTTTCCGCTTTGGATCTAGCAATCTTTTCTGCTTCCAAATCTTCACTCAATTCTGATATTTGTGATTCCAGCTCTCGGACAGTCTTCAGAGCGACAGCTTTGGCAGCAGACTCCTCATCAACCCTCAAAAGAGCATTATTCAGTTCTTCTTCACGCTTTCCGATTTGCAGTTGCATTTCTTCAATTTCTCGCTTTTTCTCTGTCAGCGCATCCCGCACATCAGAAATCTCAGACTCCAATTTCCTCTTGGCCCGCTCGATTTCTAGTCTGCTGGAAGACTCTTTCCGTAGACGCTCCTCCAATTCTCCGATACTGGACTCATGTTTTGTCTGCAAACAAACAAAATTTAACAATAGAAAGACTTCCAAAAGCAATTCCATTTAAATGAAGGGCCTGTACGTACTTTCAATTTTCCAAGATGTTTGCATTTTTCCTCTTCTTCAGCAAGAGCGGAACTCAGGTCGTTGATTTTTTCTTCCAAACTTTTCTTTTCCTTAACCAGCTTGCCGCTTCCCTCTTCAAAACTGGCGAGGTCCTCCTCAAGCTTTTTGATTTTCATATCCCCTTGAACCTTTTCCAACTGAATTTTCTGTCTTGCTGCTTCTTCTTCCTCCAATTGCTCTTCGAGATCCTACAAATTTAGAAATGCATTTGTTGTCATCGTTTTATGAAACGTATTTGCAAACAACACAACAAACCTGAATGTTTAACTGAAGCTTCTTCTTTTCGTTGAACAACATGGCAGCTCTTTCTTCTTCTTCTTCTATTCTCGCTTCCATATCGTGTAGAATCTCTTCCAACTCTTGTTTCTTCAGCGCTAATCTGGCTCGCATTTCTTCAGCTTCAGCACAAAGCTCAGTTTCCGCTTGTAACTGTTCCGCCAACATGGATTTTTCATCTATGGCTTGTTGAAGCTTGACCTGGAACTCTTCAGTAACTTTCTGAGCGCCATCCAACTTGTCCTTGATGACTTTAAGTTCATCTTCCTTCTGACTAAGCTTTTCCTCTTGCTTAGTGACCTGCAGGAGTGGTTTCACTTTCGTGTAGAGCCGCCACCATTGCCAATTTCGTAGTTTCAAGTATGCAGCGCAGTTTCTTTGAATGATTCTGATTGCGTTAAGTTGCTGTACACGCTTGTTATACATTCGCCTTGCAAGGTTTCCTCTACAGAATGCTTGGAAGTTGACAACCAAATCAGTAATCTTGAAATCGCGTTCCTCTTCTAGATGAGCTAGGACTCCGGCACGGAAGAAGATTTTTGATTGGCCGATACGGAACAAATTATCGTCCAACTCGAGGGCTTGAATCATTTTCTCGCATGCTTTTTTGCCATCCATGAAACCCTTTGGAATGACGTTCGGCGTTAGTAGCTCGTATCTCTGTCGGAACTCTTGGAAAGGAATTCTGTTGGGGAATCCTTGGCGACAGATACGGATACCCTCCAAGACACCATTACACCGAAGTTGGTCAAGTACCAGCGGAGCGTCAATCTTTCCAGACCTTCAAATTAAACGCCAGTAGGCTCATTAAGACCAAAAAATCAATGTCTCCAATAGCTGATCATATTATTAAGTCCAATGCTAACCTTTTTTCATGGTTTGGGATGATGCAGCGCACAAAGTTGGGGTTGGTATTCCTTAAAGTTACCATCAATCTTCCCAACTGTTCTTTGTAAAGCTGGCTGACAGTTCTGAACATGCCTTTTCTGGTTCTCGCTCCGAATTGCGTATCTGACATTGCCTGCTGTGCCATTCCGACGATTTCAGCGTCTTTCCAAATTTGGACAACAAACCCATCCAAGCTGGACTGCAGTAGCTGTACAACGTTCTCATTCAAAGGATCCATGTTCTTCATTAGCCATTGATTGGCGCTGTAGTCGACTTTGCCTGCAAACATATTCAAGCGTATTTAACCAGAGCCACAAGAACATATGTTTGGTGTCACTAAAGTATCTTGTACGTACCAGCATAGTGCAAGACTGCAAAATCTGCCTGTCCACGGAAATCGGTCTTGAAGAACTTGCTGTGATTGGAATGAGCAGAAGATAACTTTTCCGTGAATGACTTATCGGTAGCTTTAGGGAACCAGCATTCTTCATCCAACAAAGCCAAGACACCCATCGGTTTCTCGATCAAATCAATAGTCGGCTGGAGATCCAATCCGAAGTCGATGAACTTCCAGTCGATTCCTTCTTTCTGATATTCCTCTTGTTCCAAGATGAACATCGTATGATTGAAGAGTTGTTGCAGTTTCTCGTTGGTGTAATTGATACACAGCTGTTCAAAAGAATTCAGCTCGAAAATTTCGAAACCGGCTATATCGAGGATGCCGATGAATGATGCTCCTTGCCGCTTTGTCCGATCCAAACTTTTGTTGATTCTATTAACTAACCACCGGAATAGACGCTCATATGTGGCTTTTGCAATGGCTTCAACAGCAAACTCAACCTGGAAGTACAAAATTGTCAATGACGTCTGATGTCAATTGTGGGATTTGATTAATTCGAACAGCCAAACATACCTGCTCCTTGGTCTGAGATTTTGTTACGTGATCTCTGCCAACCTTGATACGCGGTCGGAGGAAAGCCTTCGTCATTTCAGTGACATTCAGTCCCAACAAATGTGCCACCTTTTGAGCCACAGTATTGTCGGGTAAAGATGCTTGATCAGAATTTCGTTCCTGTTTGAACTGCATGTTTCCGAATTGAAGGACAGAAGATACGACGCGGAAGATAGAACCCAAGTCTTCTGGATTTAAACCCATAATGTTCATGGACTTGAGTGTAGCCTGAAATTCTGCTATGTCATCCACTCCTGGAACTGGTACTGTTCCATGGGACAGGAATGTGTAGTTTGAACCAGCGTTGGAATCCAGAACATATTCCTCTGTAAAGCAAGGAAATAATCAATTATTGCTGACCGAAATAATAGTTTCCATTCGACATTGTCACTTACTTCTTTGGTCTGGAGTAGCTCCGGCAAGCAACTGGTAAAAGATATGGAAGCTTCGTTCATCTTTCGCTTGCCGGATAGCTCGTGACTTTTCCAGCAAATAAGTTTCAATATTTGCTCCAGCAATGTAGCCACTGGTGTCGAAATTGATTCTAATGAATTTTCCCTAAAACGATACAGAACATTGATTTAGGTCTGATATATACTCTGTTATAAATCAAATTCACTTACGAATCTTGAAGAGTTGTCGTTTTTCACGGTCTTGGCGTTACCGAACGCTTCAAGGATGGGGTTGGCTTGTAGCAATTGTTGTTCCAGTTCTCCCTAAAGTAAAAGCAATGGTCAAAGTGGGCAAATAAACTCCGAAAATCCAGTGAGTATCGAACATGACGTGACAAATGCTAACATTTCAAGCAATTCGTATACAGCCAGACTAAGGTAATATGCGAGAGAACAAACAGAAGCAACACCAAACTTACTATATTGAAAACCGGCGGAAACCGTTCGTCTAAAGAACCAGTCTACAAAAAACCAAAGAATGTTGCAAGATAAGCGAAAAGTATTCAAACCAAACAATAGGTTTCGTCGAACGACGGCAGCATCATCTCCCGCAAACCAAATCGTGATATAAGCTAAAACTGCAATTCCGCAACTCAATAGATCGGACGGCAAAGAGCAAAGTAATACGCTTTTAGCTTCAACTCTACCCAAATTCATTCAATCGGGTACGTGCTAAATCATAACGGGATCTAATTAAAGTACAATTCATGCGCGTCCTCGTGCACACCTTCCTTCAAAGGCATGTGCTACTACGTAAGCTGAAAAATGTTTGCGTCCAGAACCATTGCAAAGCTTAAAGCAGGTTCACAAGTTCTTACGGTAGAATTGTGGTACGAGGTCCGATCTTGGCCTTGACCCTTTGGCTTGCTGGCAGCGACGTACGCTAAATACTGGATAACTTTCTTGGTGTTTTCCGTTTTACCAGCCCCGGACTCTCCCGTACATAAGATGGATTGATCCTCTCGATCTGGAAAATAATTGTAACGTCAATTTCCTTTTACTTCAACTCCAAACAGACTTAAAACTGGCAACTCCACCGCTTTACACTTATTAGCATTTACTACATCCAGCATCTAAAGAGTCTGCTTCAGTATTAGCATATGATCGATTATATTTATCAAGTGTACTTGATCGGTTTTCAAAAAGCCATGATCCCTGCAGCACAGTTAGTTTTACGCGACATATCTTCTGTACGACATCTGTGCTATAGCCATTTAAGGTATCAGTAAGATGGCCAGAATAGGAAGCAGAATATGTCCACGTCCTTACAAGGAGCGGCTTGTTTCACTTTCCTCATTTAGGATTCTGCTACAATCATTCACCATTCCACCGACTGCCAAAGTGGATACAATCATATTATCGCCGCTAGCCAAACAAGGACTTGATCTTTGCAAGAAGACAATGATACAAGCAAACTTCAAACTACTTCAACAGTGCCCTTAAGTAGACAAGGCTTGCTAGTTATCTCGAGCTATCAGTATCTTTGTTCTCTGCCTATTCTAGCACTTCGCTTGAAGTTGGAGTAAAAAAACTTGAAAGTCCATAGACAGTAGCTAAATTTTATAGCTCATCGTCATCATAGTAAAAGGTGCTGACATGAGACTGGTGCGAGTGTTATGATGAATGATTGAGAGTGTACCAAAACGAATTACCTTGCAGCATTGATCGGTAAGCAGTGTCAGTTATGGCAAATACGTGTGGAGGAACCTCATGACGTTTCCTTCCTTTGTACAGTTCCATGATTTTTTCCGTGTAAATGGGAAGTCGCTTATATGGGTTGACCACAACGCAGAAAAGACCGCTGTATGTCTACGATACAAGAATTTGGATTAGCCACAACTTGAAAAACAGTGTCAATCTTCACTTGGGGGTGGCATGACTTACATAAATTAATCCAGAATAATAGCGGTCCTTGATGTTATGCAGGACGCTGGCTTCATTTAGGCATGTCAGTTCTGCCATGTCTTCCACCTTGTCGAATTTAGGCGGATTCATTTTCTGAACATCATCCTTGTTTACTGTGATCCGCTTCGAGGTCTCGACAATTTCGGCTTCAACATTATCACCCGATTCTCCCTATCGAGAGAAAAGCATTGCATTTAAGTTAACAATGTTGTAATTAGTCACAATTGTTGTATTAGTCAAGCTGGTCAAACCTTAATACTGGCTGCAACGAAGCCGTCTCTCTCATGCGGTACCCAGACCAACCTTTTCTGGGTCCATTCAGCTTGACTTGCTGGGTCATTGATGACATTTCGATCGACGACAAGGTATTTGAGGTCTGGGTCTCCTCCAACATTGTCGTGATTTGCTGAATTTTGATTTTGAGCCGGTTGATGTGCATGTGAATTTGCATTCGCATGCTTGTTTGACGTAATCACCATTTCGGTGATGTTGGTGATTTTTGGCAGATGACAGGGACGTGGCCGTTGCGGGTTTCCGCGGCGGGAATGTTGAGAGGAGCGGGACGACCAGCCCCGAAATTCGGGGAAGCGGGAAATAAAAAACTTGTGTAAAGTTGTTTAATTTAACAGGGAATGTTGTATGTTGACGCGACACTTTGAGTGGTGCACAAGCAGTTTAAGTTACGGACTTGGACTGGCAACGGATCAAGTAGACACAATAACAGGCAAGTCAGTGGTCGTCGTCGTCGAGGAGAAGAGAAGACTCGCTCGCAGTTTAACTGGGAATGTTTATGGAGTGGTGCTGAGTAGATGAGACAATGTCTTTTGCTCTCAGCCTCCGTCTGACTCATTCTTGCTCTCCGCCACTCCTCGCCTCGTTCAACACAATGCTGGGGGAATGTCGGCGGTGCTGAGTAGATGAGAATTTGTAACTGACAAAAAGGGGGGAGGAGGAGCAGGGCATGCCGAGTCATCGATTGTCTTCTTTATTGAGCAAACATTTGAAACGGGCTCGAAGGACATGTCATTTATATGGCTGACTGAGTGAGGAGTCATGTAACGTGAATCAAAAGATCGGCCTGTCGTCTGTCCAAATTTGAGCAAAACTTAACCCTTCTCCTCGCTCCATGCCCATACAAGTCCCTGCCATATGATTATAATTTCCCATTATTAATTGATCCCTGCAAACTTTTAAATGCAACTAACTAAACTTCCGTACATCCCTATAAACGCACACCGCCTTCCCTCTTGTCCGCAATCAAATAAGTCCTATTCAATTCTCCTTACTCCAACCTCGCCATAATCACTCCCATTGTCCACTTTCCTTCGCCAAACCTGACGCAATCAATCCAGTCCTCCCCAACCATCCAATCTTCCTAATCAACAATCAACAATCCTTTTTTCCTTTTACTTGCAGCCATACCTCTCAATCAGTACGGTGACAACATACATGTATTTCCAAGAATAACAACATCCCGGGCTTCCGTTCCCGAATGGAGCAAATCCAACAATGGGATGCTGCAAAGTTGAAATTTTCAAGTCTTGAATCCCATACTTTCTTCAGGTCAAGTTATCATTCAAAGACTAGGACCAGCCGAACATCATGCACAATCGTTACTTTCTTTGTACTACCCGGAAACGGAAATCTTAATCTCAGCACACCCCCTACATGTTGCCTCAGTCAGTTTCTCAAGTAACGTCACATACGCAAGCATTTGCTGGATTCGCTGGGCACTCAAACCTTAAGGCGCGTTAGCGGAGCATCATTTCGCTCAAATTCTGCAAACAAGGTTTTCCACTAGCAATTAGCCTTATCTGTCAGCTATCAGCGGCTGTGAATGCTTAACGCACTGCGAGAAGCTATAAAACAGCCAAGTGTCAGTTTGACAGATTAGCAATGCATTCGAACAAAAACAAACCTGTAATGGGAATCCTTCTCCCGAGCGATAAACAACAAATATTTTGTATACGTACACATCAAACATCCATCACAACTGCTGCAGACGCTAATCAGTCTTTTTATATCGACAGCCAGTGCGCTGGAGACCGCGACAGCCAGAACCCAACGTTGACGGAAGTTGCTGAACTTTGCCCACATTTGACATTTGTGAACGAGCACGCGCGATAAAAGACCATGTTAAACACAAGTGTAATTGCACAAACATAACGAAACTCCTGAATATTGTGGACTATGATAACATGACGCCCCGATTCTTGGATCGAACACTTGAAAGTTTACTGGCCTATTATAGGACCCCGGGGCTATTAATGACGCCATATTAGACAGTTGGTCCTGACATATTTTCCTTATAGGTTTGTCTGTCAAGTCATAGTATTTCAATTTGAGTTTAAGCATCGAGTATGACAGCAAAATCCGATAATATTTAATGTCGGCGATTTCAATTGACCATCAATGCTGAAATGAAATTTTGTTTCAAGCCATTTTTCCTCCTTCGAAATCCACATCCGGCTTAGTCACACAAGGAAATTGCGAACGCGTAATACACATTGTCGTGGAAACAACATTACCTCACTCACCTCATAATGACTCAATCATGCTATGAACACCACATTCCTTGCAGACAACACAGCTGAAAATACATACCATGTTAAAACTCGTTCTTTGAGCAATCGCTATCGATTTAGTGACCCTAATAATCTATAGATTTGAAGTGAATCAAATAATTATCGATCAAAATCAAGCGTTGCGGAATCTGTAACACTAGAAAAAAACAGATCGTCAAAAGCAATTCATTCATGATGATATTTTTACTTAATTATCTGTGACCGTTTCACAAATGCGATTTATAAAGTCAGTGGGTTGCAATAGCGTTTGCTCGTATCAACACATTTCTCCATTCTTGGTACTCGACATTAGACTTAGCATTCAACAGCGATTTGTAAAACTTCGCGAGAGCACTAATATTGCAGTATTAACCTATTAGTTGATTTACACAGGCCAGACCTAGATAACCATGAACATATAATAAAACGATTAACCAGTGTTGAACATCATAAACGCAAAGTAACAACAATTTCAATGTAACACACCGTCTATTCAACATTGAACCCGATGGTTTCGTTAATGCTCATCATCAGCTTCTCATAGAAGATTTGTTTCGTTTCATACCGATAGAAATCCAAACGATTGAAGCATGTATGCGCTTTAGGTAAATTACAACTTGGCCCGTCCACCAAATGTAACGTAAAAAGTCTACAATTACCCCCTGAACCTTGCAAGTACTTGAAGCCTTGAACAGGAGCTCGACTTGATCCTGTTACAAATTGCAACAACTTTCCACGATCATCGTCTGACAGGTCGTCTATCATTTCCCAAAACCATTTATAATAATCAGAATTCGCGTCCACATTCTTCAGTTTCGTGTTCTTTTTCCAGTCTTCCACATTCAACACCGGGTTTCCATTAATCAGCAACTCCAAATCTGATTCATCGAACTGGCCTAACAGATTTGCAGGGACCACCTGTGAATATGAACAAATGAACTTTTAGTTACTGCATACTGAATGCATATCATTACTGTATTTGACCGAATGTTTACTTACCTCATGGAACCCTTTCAGCAAACACTGAAATTGTTGTTCGATACCGTGAGAGTAACGCCAAGAGACATACAACCTACGAGTAACACAACAAATGCAAAATTAAAAACATACATTCATCATATATTCATATCAGCATCAACCACGAAAACTAAAACTCACTTCACATATTCGTGCTTGTTAGAGTCGTTTAGCGAAATGTACTCTCCACCGGGTTTCAACTCCTGACTTTTTATCAAACCATAGCTTTCTGACTCGACCGTGAAATTAGTTTCGATGACACCCTCAATCTCGTTTTCCCTGGAACATAAAGCACCAGATGATTACGTTACATAATTAGCATTGAGGATGATTGTCACTTAAAAACCAACACTTACAATATCCACTGCAGGCTCGAATGCAATTCAGGGTCCACCGATTTGATGTCTTCCAGGACGATAGGTTTTCCCAACAACATTTTGTAGAACGGCAAAGTAAATGCTCCATGGATGATGTGCCCATGAAAAACAGCCATCCCAATTATCCGACCGACAAACTGGAAATAGCTTAGATGCTCCTGAAAAGCGTAAATAAAGGAAGATTATATTGATGTTCAACGTTTCATTACGTCCACCTGTTTACATAATATCTACATGAACCGAACTTACAGGATTGATGCTTGAATCAGGATTTATTTGAACTGCGCGATTTCCTTCAGCGGTAAAGATGAACAAACCATACGAAGGGTCCAACATTTCCCTGCTTAGGATATGAAGCCACTCGCGAGCTATTCCACCATAATCCAATCCCTCTTCTCCTCGAAATTTGACCATCAACTTTTTTCTTAAGTCCTTTGGGCGCAGCTTCATGACTACTCGGTAAGAACTCTGAAAAATCAGTAATTAGTAATTAGATTCATTTTCCATATGCAGCACAGTAATTTTCATGACTAGAACAAAAGCGTACCAATAAAATATCTTTCCGCGAAATTTCTATTCTGCAGTGACCGGTATGAGGCTGCAATAGCTGCAGCTCCATTTTCAGACTCTTGATTTTACTGCTCAAGTCTTGACTTCTGGTCTTCGAAGATGACTGCTTCTTCGATCCGATGATTGTGGAATTTGAGACAATCTTGGTTGCTTGCGAAGAGCTCGGCGAAGGAGCACTAGCAATAGCTTGTGACTGTGGACTATTAGAACTACTCGAAGTGACAGGTACTTCTTCGTCAATCTCTCTGCCACTACCACTTCTCCTCGGTCCGCTCCTATCCTGATTTCGAAAATTGTTTGCACCAAAGGAAGCAGCTCTATCGATAGCTGCAGTTACGTTAGTTGTAATACTCGCAGTAGGTATCCGCGATTTCAGTCGTGATTCATCCAAGGCTAGCATCAGTCTAGGGTCGGAAAAATGTGTGGTTCTAGTTGAATGGTCCACAAAATAAGTCTTTCCGTTCGCGGTGGTACGCAGCTCCCACCCAGTAGGTAATGGTACAGAGGTATTACAAACTTGGTTTTTATCAACACTTGGATGGTACCACGAACTTGATGCTGTTGCAACATGATAGTAGTAAACTTGTCCTTGCGGTGTTGTCCGTATTTCATATCCATCAGGGACTAGTATCTTCGAAATTTTCACCGTAGAATTGCCACTACAGTTATGTCGCAAAGGGGTACTCAGTTGAATTGATCCAGCAACAGACACTGTCGCTTGAGATTGCGTTGGGGTATCAGACGAAGCAGGAGTGGCCTCGGGTTGCAAATTTTCGTCCCCACCACTTCCAGAAGATGAGGAAGACGTCTCATTCTTACAGACACGAATGTCATCACGGTTGTGAACAACACGATTGTCACTTCTACACTCGTTAATATCAGCAGGCAAAATATTCTCACTTCCATTTTGATTGCTAGTGCATGTAACGCTAGAACTCGACACCATGGATCCCGGATTAGCACTTTCTTCGTTTTTATCGGCTGTTTCTGGAGTTTGAATACTTGAAGCTTGATTAACTCCTCTCTCGTTTGAAGTCTCCAAGTTGCCTGTCAACAACAAAATGAAGGTCACAATTGAATTTAAAAATAGTTCAGAGTTATTGTAAGTTGAGTTGCGTATAATTTACCTTGATTGTAAACAATGCTGGATGTTTGACCACATGATACATTTCCTAAGCGATCGACGACAGCCACAGCAGGTATTGATTTGCAGATAGATGCATTAGTAGTCTCTCTGGACATCAATGAAACTGCAATTTGGCCTCGAACAGGTTCACTATCGTTGCAACTTGCTCGTACCAAAGTCATTAATTGAGGTCCAGCATCTTTCAGGCGATTAACTGATTTCACGCTCAAATGAACACATCCGAGAAAGCCACTGTGAGATGACTCTTTGTGAAGTTTCCGGTAATTCCAGACGGATATGGTAATGCTGTCCTTGGAAGTCACATTTCTGTAAGCAACCATAGCATGAATGTTATTTTCTGTAGGCATCAAGAAGTCAAACAAATCAAGACACTTACAGATCAAAATATTGGTTCCACGATGGGTGTAGGGTTGCCTTTGATGGCTCAGTCGAAAAGCTCTGGTTACTTCCATCCACGCTAACTTTAGCATAAGGATCCGGAAGCTTGAAAAGATTTTTCTTCATCAAGTTCTTCGCTCCAAATACTACAGAATGAAACGCAGGGTTAAAACCATTCTCATACGATTCCTGCAAGAACCATTCTACAATTCGCCTTACTCGTTATCCGGATTTTGAAAGTCGGTTTCCGGAAGAGTGGAGGAATATTATTGCCCACCTGGCAACTGGTTACTTGGTTCCGACTAACGGCAGCAGACGACATGTCTACTGGTTTTAATTGCCGTCGCAGAACTTGGACAAATACTAAGAACTCGTGACAATTCCACTCATGATTTTTCTGGGAATCTCGTTTTACTTTTTACTGTAGCGAATCCGCACGGAATCTACCTAACATCTATTGCACCACAAGCACTTTTGTTAGGATCTATCGTTCAAACCAGTGATATTTTAGAAATAAGTTAAATTTTCAGACGCTTGTTAGGTACCTCGCCAATATATTATAAAGACTCGTTACTTTCAACTCGAAATGGAGTTGATATGTGACCACATATTCTTGCAACCTAGCTTTTGGAATTGAGTTAAACCCAAAGACACAGGAAGTAAAACTACGAGCTAAATTTGAAGGTTTTTGTTGTGCAACTTCGATACAATTTTCCCGATATATCTTTGAGCTCCTGTTGCCTAACGTAATGGGGATTGGGGATATTCCAATTGCAATTATCGCTATCGAATCATCACGAGCTAGTTGATATGAATGCGTAGGCTTCCTGATATGCTACGTTAACAAGGAAGATAATTGTTATTGTCGCAAAAACATGGTCGAATGAGTCCCTGGCTGGTAGATCTGTGAACGTTAGAGAACGAAACAAATGTTAGTGTTTTGTTGCTTCTGCTGGTTGAAGGATGTATTTACATTGTCGACTTACGCTGTTTTAAGGCTTTTTGGTATTGAAACACACGGAACACGATTAAGCGAAGAACCGATACTAGTTCTGGTGACAAAACACGATATTTGAAATCAATCGAAGTGAAAACAATGAGTAACTGGAGGAAGGATGTGACGACGAAACTAAAGACTCTTGAAGACGTTAGAGTCTTGGTTAGCGCTGATTCACCATGATTTGTTAGAATGATCTCACTTCCGTAGTAGTTGTTAAGAATGCAAACCTTATTGCATACTTGAGGCAGTGGCTGAGAACAAGTAATTAAAGATCAACAAAAGGACAAGTTCAAAGATTGGTCGTAGTTTGGAAAACAGTTCGAAGCACTAGCCAGGATTCTAGCCTGACATTTTGACCAATTGCTGCTACATAATTCACATTGAATTTCCCCTACAAACGGGGACTTGAAAAACAAACAGAGTTGCTTAATGTGATCCTTGTGAAGATTTGTGTTGGTTTTGAGGTTCTTGGCAAGAAAAGAAGACGGGAATTGGACGAGACGAGACATTAGGCTGTCTCCATCATTATGTATCATTATCGTGGCCAAGTCTGCCGTATGTACGACGCCGTGAACTATATGCACCTGCACTCTATACCAGCTTGTATCCGTTATCGAAAACATGGTATGCATGCAATAGCTCTACAATTATATACAGTGCCAAGTGCCAGCACAGAAAAACCTTTGAAGACTGTATGCAATGGGAATGTTTTTATACGACTTTGATAGAGGAAATTGCAGTGGGGATGAAAAGAGAGAAAATTTTACCGAAAACATGTATGTATTATACGGCCAGCAAAGCAAATTACTTGAAGTCGAGCTCTCCCAATGCACAATATGTACAACGAAATGTAACAGCGATGGCATCGAATCAAACGTTGTTCTCGTTTGTCGCTGCGGTAAAGATGGTAAAATGCATGCAGGTGCTTATGCGGCTGTGTCCATTAAATTGCACTACCATAGATCCGCCTGGCTTTTAGTTACCATGTCAACGGGAACGCCATGACCCGTCGCTGATCGGCCGTAACTCTATCAAATGTCAGTGCCTTGCCGGTTCAGGTACGGTGGACTGGAGTCTCTACAGGCACTTACTCTGCTTGTTAGGCTGGTGTCTAATCAATGTAACGTTAGGCGTAATTCAAGAAGAATCATCCGTCCAGATGGCTAGAAAATTATGAAACAATACTTGAGAATGTGGGTTGTGCAACCTTGCTTTCCTTGACCATTGTCAAATATATACGTTCCGTTTGTCTTTAAGTTAAGTTGGTATGTATTTATTTATTTACTGGCAGCGGATGCTGGAGATACATGTACGTTGGAGATAAGAAAACACAACCGGCAATTCGTATGGATGTTCTCTTCTTTTCGCCTGGAAGAAGACAGTGAGGGAATTCATCTTTAACACTGGAGTGGGAGGAGGCAGGAACAGTGTGTACACTTTGTCCCGCCATGTAATGCACTTGGTAAATGGACATTGCAATACAACACATCTCTTTCACCAACTCAATCCTCAACGTGAAAGAAAAGCTACGGACGGCTCTGTTCTTAGCGCGGGCAAAGAATGAATTTTGTAACGGCTAAAGTTGGCAGTTGACGGAACGGATAGTGGGAAAAGCTGGGCCACAAACGGCAGTCGACTTCACAAGTAACCGTCACTCAGGGATCAAACTGCTCTCAGAAACTAAGTCGACCCAAAAGGCCTTTCGTATAACCTTTCATTAACTTAATATCGCTGTTATAACCCCGTTTCCAATTTTCACAACTTTAATTCTTTTCTTCTGCGATATCAATCAGCTGAACTCGCCGAAATTTTCGCGGCTGGTGTCCGTTACAACCAAGTTTTTGTATTCTTCGTCTTGTTTGACTCTTGATTTTCTCTTCCATTGCTCAATGCAAAAGCCTTCTCCGTAGTTTCCGTGTCTGAAAATTGGCTATCAAGTGCCGAACAGAAAAATCGTAGTGCCGTTAGAAGTCAAACAAGTTGATAGCATGGCGCAGCCAAATGTCGCTAACGCGGGCGAAGACCAGCGGGCCATTGAGATTCCGGAGGTCATCCACGATCTTCAGAACAGAAGGCAGTACCAGCGAGGGAGATTCCTTGGAAAAGGAGGCTTCGCCAAATGTTACGAAGTCACATGCTTGTCCAACGAAAGTGTCTATGCTTGCAAAGTCGTCAACAAGAAGCAACTTCAAAAGCAGCATCAACGAGACAAAATGTCCCAAGAAGTTTCAATCCATAGAAGCCTTTCCCATGAGTACGTCGTCGGCTTCCATTCCTACTTTGAAGATGATCTCAATGTGTATTTGGTCCTTGAATTATGTGCTAAAAAGGTGAGTTTTGTCTCGAGTATTTTGGTGTGCTATCTATCTTCTTAACCAAATGAATCTTACGCGAAGACTTTTGATTTGTTTTTCAGAGTTTGATGGAGCTGCAGAAGAGAAGAAAATGTGTCACGGAAACCGAAGCTCGCTATTTCTTGCGCCAAATTCTCGAGGCCGTCATGTACTTGCACGACAAGAAGATCATTCATCGGGATCTCAAGCTCGGAAATATCTTCATCAATGAACTGATGAACTTGAAGTTGGGAGACTTTGGCCTCGCGACCACCGTCACTGGAGGTGAGCGGAAGAAGACTCTTTGTGGAACGCCCAATTATTTGGCACCGGAAGTTCTCTCCAAAAGAGGACATAGCTTCGAAGTCGATATCTGGTCCGTCGGCTGTATTTTATATACTCTTCTGGTTGGTAAGCCTCCTTTCGAAACACAGTCTCTGAAGGACACTTATGCTCGCATCAAGCGTGGAGAGTACAACATGCCAACCTCGAAAATATCTGCCCCGGCACGAAAACTCATTTCGTCTATGCTGCAAGTGGAACCCTCATTGCGTCCGACAGCGAAGCAAATTCTCAATCATGAATTCTTGACCAAACAGTATATTCCGTCATCTTTACCTACTTCAGTGCTTACAATGCAACCAAGGTTTGACAACCGAACCAGCTACGTTACCCGCCCCCTTAAAGAACACAACCCGTCATCTCCGTCCGGGCCACTGCATCAACCACGGATTGACTCTCAGCAGCGGACTACATTTGCTCATATGGAAGGCTTGCAGTTGAAAATGAAAGCTCTCTTGAGTGAAATCGATCAACAACATAATATTTTCAACAAGATCCTTGACCGGGACGAGGATTCAGAAAACCCTAATTCTGCCCCTCTGCTTTATATCACAAAATGGGTCGACTATTCGGATAAGTATGGCTTTGGCTACCAGCTATCAGATGATTCTATCGGGGTTAGCTTCAACGACCTGACTCGCATGATTTTATTACCTGACGCCTTAAATATGCACTACATTGATAAGACTGGAGAAGAGTCATACCATACCCGGAGCAAGTATCCCGAGGAGCTACAAAAGAAAGTCAAGCTTCTGAACTATTTTCAACAGTATATGTCGGAGAATTTGTTGCGGGTAAGACCTAGAGCGTAGTAAAACTGTTTTAAGGTCCAGTTGCTTTGGTTGTTCTGTTCTAATCGCATTTTGCATGCTTGTTCTTCCAGGCGGGAGGTACAACTGCCACTAGTGAAACTGCCAATATGACGCGTTTGCCAAATATGTACACTTGGTTCAGAACCTCGCGCGCCGTTGTAATGGTGCTGTCCAACGGTACGCTTCAAATCAACAACTTCCGAGATCATACCAAAATGATTTTGTGTCCATTAATGGAGGCTATCACGACCATGGAATCTGGGAAGCCTATGCGGACCTTCAAATTTGACTTGATCAAGAAGCATGGCTGCACTCCGGATCTAAGGGAGAAGCTCAAATACGCTTTTGAAAAGGTATGCTCCTGTCTTAAGCGGTGCAATAGCGTTTTGAGTAACGTATGTAATAACGACGATCCTCTTTTGTTCTTCTAGGTACAAGTTGTGTTGACTTCCAAGAACCCTTCTTCTATGAGTGCCCCAGTTGCTAAAATGGTAAAATGAAAAGAGTCGATGCTTCAGTAACTATTGTATCTAAACAAGGACGTAATGTAATGTAATCGATAAGTAGGAAAGTCGAACTGAAATACGCGTGTTCGTCTATTTCAAGTTTAATATTTTGTAACCCTCCAATACAACGTGCCTTAAGTGTAAAAGTATTAGTTGTATCATCTGGTCTTGGATTTCAAGCGTGTCATCATGTTTCCTCATTAACACTATTGTAATTTGTTGGCATTAAGATCGGCCGTTTCATGCCGAAGGCACGATTTTCGGAACGGAAGTTTGGATAGGTTTGTGATCTTTGGATATTCATATAAGAATATGTTCCCTATTTGTAGAAAATAATGTTTCAAGAACCGTCGGAAAGTTCAGGTTGCTTGCTGACCATCTTCACGAGCTTGTAGAGTGTGTCCATAAATATCTATTGAACTGATGTAATTTAATCAAGTGGACGTGCATTAGCAGAGTTACTAGGAGCTACAAATAATGTAATTGTTTACTGATTCATTGTATTCTGATCTCGATTATTTCAGAACATTCGAGACAACGCTCCGCTAAACAAAATAAATGCTGCCATGTATAATAATACCATGCGTTAGTTGTTGCCGAGAGAATGAACTTTTGAAGGACCAATTTCTGTATATAATTTAGCTAGGAAAAGGCTAGAACGCGCGCTGCCTGCTGACAGAGAAACGGGACTCATACCAAGATGATCAACAACTTTGAAGATTGAACATCAGTAATGGGCCAATGCTGAGGTATGATTGAGCCTTTCACGTGATTCCGTTGTACCGAATAGGCGGCAAATTTAAAATTCTGCTCAAGTTGCCGTATTGAGCGTATGTCTGTCGTTTACGTGCCTGCGAGAGCATCTGCAGAACGAGGATCATCAGTGCTCGTCATAGTTTGCCGTACGATTCTTAGCTCAAAATTAGTTTTGTAATCAACAGCTTTTCATAGGAAAATCCATTACTTTTCTAATCTATAGTATCTATTTTGTATCAGTCTGCGTATTACATGTGCAAATGTTGTGATCGACTCAAAGTGACGGTTTTTTTATTTGGTTCTTAGTGTTTGTTTTGTGGTTTTTGTCCGTGAAATAGTTGAAGTGGATTTCTCCCGAAAGCGAACTTTGCTAACTATTAATCAGAACCTGAAATTCGGTTTAGTGCTTGCCTTGTACTTGTTCTCCAAAAATACCCGCTAGACCATTAGATTAGGCTACACTTTTCAAACCGCAGATGGAAGCTTCACGTCAATTCGTTTACTGATCGTTAGACAGTACTTTTTGCACTTTTCAAGCAGGCCAATTTCTTCAAATTCAAAATGAGTATATGAGGGTGCCAGTGAAATAAGTTTTCAAGTTAAGCACAGTTACAGTTAGGTCTGTTATCTATAGAACGGCCGCATTTAAATTTTGAGAAAGATAGCTTGGCGCCAGGCCTGTGGAGTATTCCTAATGAAAGATTCAAGATTCGAGAGCAGGCTTGAGTGTTGCGAGTCGGTGTGTCGGGGACTTACGTCGTCAACAGTCAGTGATCATCCTAGTCGACACTTCGTCTAAATGACTACAACAACCTTTCCGAACATGAACCAACAAGGTGTAGGCGCACTTGGTGGCTCTGCAAGTCTTAATTCTGGTGCTGCTGGCCACTCCGAAGAAGTCGTGAGCGCAGGTGATCCCATCACGCCGGATCCGAACCGATGGTTCTTCAGCAGGGAGCAGCTGGAAAACACTCCTAGCAGGAGAAATGGGATCGATTCCGACAAGGAGCTCACCTATCGCCAACAGTCGGCCAACTTAATTCAGGACATGGGACAACGTCTGCAAGTGTGAGTCTAGTAAAGAGAGGACAAACAGCCAATACTACTCATTTTAGTACTCATTTCAAGTAATAATAATAATAATGACTGTGATTTGGTATTTGTAGAAACCAACTGTGTATAAATACGGCAATTGTTTACATGCACCGGTTTTACATGTACCATTCGTTCACCAACTTTCACCGGAACCCTGTTTCGACGGCATCCATCTTCTTAGCTGCTAAAGTCGAAGAACAACCTCGAAAACTGGAACATGTCATCAAGGTCGCACACTATTGTCTCAACCGAGATGGACCACCTATTGACACAAAATCTGATGTAAATACAGTCGTGATCTCTGTTTGTGACTTAAATCGAAAGAATTCAACTAAAATCGACACCGTTTCTGATTTTACAAACAGGCTTATGCTGATCAAGCGGCTGAGTTGGTTATGACGGAAAACATTCTGCTTCAAACCTTGGGATTTGATGTTGCGATTGATCATCCTCATACGCACGTTGTCAAGTGTTGCCAGTTGGTGCGAGGTAGGAGGTCGTTCGAAATTAAGTGCGAAATTATCATTTCAACGAGGTTTTAAATTGACTGTGTGAATATTACAGCCAGTAAAGATCTAGCTCAAACTTCGTATTTCATGGCAACAAATAGGTGAGCTGAGAATTTGTTGATAAATTAGGATTTAGATACTTGTGGAGCTACATTGTTAAATGTGTTTCAGCTTGCACTTGACCACAATGTGCTTGCAACACAAACCGACTGTAGTTGCCTGCGTGTGCATACACCTCACCTGTAAATGGTCGAATTGGGAGGTAAGCGAACATAACTGAATCGGAATATAATTGGAATCTTGGATCAGCAATCACCTTCTGGAGTATCTACATTTTTTACCAAGCAACTAAGCTCATTTTCGTACATTTGTAGATACCTCGCTCTAAGGAAGGACGGGATTGGTTTTGGTATGTTGATGAAACTGTCACTTTGGACCTCCTAAAAAAGTTAACAACGGAGTTTTTGGCTATAATCGACAAGTCTCCATCGCGTTTGAAAAAGAAAATTATGAGCCTGAATCCTACTGTCGGTGGAAGTAGCACAGTAACACTGTCATCATTCCCAGCGTTCAATTTCGATACCAACATGCCCATAGGGTCCCAAACAAGTGGATCTACTTCATCTCGTAATAGCAGTTCGTCTAGTACACTAGGAAAACGGTAATTTTTCCTTACACTGATGTGCTTTCTAAGCCCAATTATAAAATGATAATATGTATTTCCCTCTTATCGTAGACCATCATCTACAAAGCCTAATCCTGGATACAGTGGTTTACCCAAGCAAGGTAAAGTGAATGGTAGTGTGCCGCATCAGCATCTAAAGAATGTTCAGTCTTCTGTATCGGGCGTTAGCAACAAGAACCCTCCTCCATATCCAACCGGCAGTAAGCAAGCAGCGATTCCCGGACCTCCGATGTATCCGAAAGACGCTGGTCAGCTTGGAAAGCCTATGCCTGAGCAGCAAGCTCCGTCCTCAGCAATACCACACGGAAGCCGCACAAGCAATAGCCACATGTATAACTTACCTCACAGTCAACAAAATTCCAGCCATAGTAGTCACACTAAGTCGCAACCACCACCTCATGGAGCGGTTGGGCAGCATTTTGGCAAACAACAGTCAAATCAACCTAAACCGCCTAGTTCTCAGAAGCCCCTGAACATGGCAGCAAAAGCATCAATGCCACCCCCGTTACTTCCTCCAGGAATGCCGTTGCATAAGCCAGTCAATTCTGCAAATGCTCAGGCTGGTGATAAACGGGTTGATCAACGCAGAGAGGTATAAATCGCAAACAGGATTTGGCAACGCAATATTAAATTTTGTGTGTATAACCAATCAAATTGATTGTTTGAATGTTATAGCAGCCTCCTCATCAGCCTGGGTTTCCAACGAAGAAGAATATACCAGACGAAAAACGGACGATTCCCACATCGGTTCCTCGAGTGAAGCCAGAGAAGACAGGTATGTCACATAGGCAAGCTACCAGAGAAAATTTCTTTTAGTGATCGCAATCCTATATGCCTTGATTGTATTCAGCAGAGCCAGCACCTTCCCAAACGCTAAATGCAGCATCGAGAATCACTGAATCCAGCAAGTCTTGGGAAAGCGGCTCAAGCATACAGAGTGTTCTCGAAACGCCAAGGATACCGCCAGGTAGATCTTCCCTGTTCAGTCCCGAACCAGATCTTCCGGATACTCCAACTTTGGGGACGTCAAGCTTGGGAAAGCTCGAAATGCTCAGCCCATTAGATGATCCATTGAGCATTGGTGCTAGGAGTGAAATTTCTCTCATTGATAGTGCCTTTTCTGATATAAATTCTTCAGCTCTATTCCCTGGAATGCTAGAGTTTGAAAGTGACAATCGCAACTCAACCTCTAAAGATGTGTTAAGTTTTGGTTTGCCAGAAGTTAAACCGGAAACTGTGGCATCCAGGGAAACTGACCGTTCCCTATCGGCCGCCTCTTCTTCTGCATCGAAGTATTCTTCATCCAGCGTATTCAGTAACTGGGCCAGCGCTTCTACTCAGCCGAAACTTGAAACTAGTAATGATAGTGAGCCTCATTCCAAAAAGTCTAAGAAGCATAAGAAGGAAAAGCACAAACACAAGGACAAAAGTAGAGATCGGCACGAAGAAAAGAAGGAAGAAAAGAAGCATAAAGACAAGACAAAGGACAGAACAAAAGAAGAGAAGAAGCATAAGACGGATAAACACAAGAAAGAAAGACGTAAAAGTAAGGAACGGGACGTCAGTTGGAACCATGACGATCCATCAAGTAGTGCATCAAAGGACACTTATGGTGGACGTCGCGAGGATACATCGAAGGGATCAGCGAATAGGGTCATTTCAAATAATTTGGAAATTGGTTACATGACGTCAAATGTAATGCCTGTTCCGGGCTTGAAGTTGAAGATCAAGCCTCCTCGACCACCTTCATAACGAGGGTCTTATAACTATAGCTACCTAAACATGTGTTCTTGTTCTTTAGTGGATTTGAAAGGTAGTTTCGTGGAGCGGCACAATCTAACGCCTGTGTAGTGAGATCGTGACTCAATTACGTCATGCCCCATGTGTAAGGTTGTAAAGTTGCATTCTATGTTAAAATGACTGAGAAAAGGCTTTATATGTATCAGGTTTTGGGGCACTGATATATAATCGGACTGTATATTTACTTAAGGTATTTTATAGCTTTTTAAGAACATTTTAGTGTTTCTCCAATTACCTACGATAGTGTTCGCATTTGTGTAGCGACTTAATTTGAGTTGTAGTTAATATGAAGCACTTATGTTAAACGTTTTTGAGGTGCATAAATAGTAACTAAAAGAGTTCATTGTAAATGAATATAGATACGTTTGTAATATTGTTTCTAAATCCGCCTTGAGAACCAATTATTTATTATGGACATTTTGTATTGTTATTTAATGCTACGAAGAGGATTTCAAGGGGGCCTGTTTGCTATGGATATAATAGCAGGATCAGGACAAGAGTAGGAAATCTAGGGAGATGTGGTAATTGTACATTACCACTGTTTAATGATTGATTCAATCTATAACAATAAATTGGATTGTTTCACAGAAACCGATCGTTTTCAATGGTGCCCAAGGTTGCTAAAGACTTGAATTAAGTTATAATACTAGGTGCATTGCTGATCAGCTAAGTATAGTCTCGCATGAAAATAGCAATAGATGGCGGCGATGTCATGCCTAAGAGTCAAGGATCACCGTATTTTCACCCTGTTCAAATGCTGAGAGTATTGTACATTGGAGTCGTTGGTTCGGGAAAAGCCAGGTATCATCGGTTGGACCAATCCGGGAAGGGCAGGGACGATTCGAGGTGGAGCCGCGGACCGAGTGGAGGCAGAAAGGCCTGAGTTAGTCTTGGTGGCAGATCGGCAGGAAAAGGAGGTGGCGAGGAAGCGGGAGTTGGAGAGCTGGTAGGGGGGAAACGACTTGGGAATGACAGGAATTAGCACTAGATTAGACTTCTCCACAGTTAATTAGCTCTACATCAAAGAAGTCTTCGGGGAGCAATGAGGCGATTTAGCTTTAATTAAATTTGTACTTGCCCCTCTGCCCATATATGTTAGACTTGGAAATGTCCATGTTGCCAACTAAGAAGTCTCATGATGCAGCCAATTTTCGGCTACTTTCTTTCAGACCTGCTCTCACAACTTGTGACTTTCTGAATGGTTGTGATGGGCGTAAAGTTACCGAGATCACAATCAACAACATAATGGCTCGCCAGTGGATATAAAATACTTGATGGCGATCAGAAAGAGAAGGAAAGAAGGGAAAGAAATCAAAAGTGGCGAAGAATGAAAGCAGAAAATTGCTCAATTAGGAAATGTGGGCGATAGAAAGAGGATGATGTTTGGTATAGGGTTAACAAGTAAGTATTCACGGAAAGTATGACTGCGAGTTGGGTTACATGGTTTATGAGGTAAAGTAGGAGTTGAAAAAGATGTGCTGACAATGGGATGGATCTACGGCGAAAGTTGAGTGTAAATAGCTGTGATTGAGGGGAATTTATTTTGAGTGGAGGCATGTGTTGAATGTGTCGGGAGGATTGTAATGGAAGTCTTGCGGTCGGATGTTGAATGTTTTGTAGGGACGTGAAAGAGAAAAAGGCCGATAAGCCACGCTAATGACTTGAGCTGGGAGGTTGTTAGATGAAAGCCGAGTTGCTGATTTATGTCGAGCTTTGTCAGGTTGTACGCGGAGTATCGAGAAGATCAACTAAAAATCAGATGGCATTCTCAACATCAGAATTCCAATGGATTAGCCAGCCTCCGTGCTGTAGAACAAAACACAAGATTTATTCGGCTTCGTGTCTGCAAAGTTTGAAGGAAATACAGGCTATGGTACAGAAAAATAAAAAATGAGAAAGAAAGAAGGAAAACTCCTCTTCGGAGGGTCTTGGGAAAGCAATTTATGTATTTCTTGAATTGTTCTTATGGAGAAGATGGGTGGGAGTTGGTTGGAAAGAATGTATATGTTTATATTTGCTGAGGTTTGTAAGCGTATTGTTGTTGGTTGTGTCTGTGGATAGGGATGAGTGGCGGGTTGGGAAGAAAGTGAAACGTTTAGGAGGGAAAAGAGGGAGATCAATGGCGATGATGGCGGGGAAAGCGGTTAGACGGAGAAGAATGGGCAAAATGAGTGGAATCAGAATCGGCGGAAATGAGCGGGAGGAGAAAACATGGCGGAAACGAGAGACTGACTGAGTTGGGAAATGGGAAGGAGGCAGGGATTTGGTGGTGGTGGAATGGGAATGATTATTCGTTGTGAGATGAGAGGGCCGTGTTATATCAATCCTAAGTGGCATTCACTTAAATTAGTGCGATTCGGATTTCCATTTGAAAAGAATAGAAGAGGAGGCTAAGTGACGTTCCGGAACTACTCACACAAATTGCTTCCGCCGTTAAATGAGCCACACACAAAGTAATGACCAGAAAATCGGACCACTTTCTCTCTCAAACGCGCCTTGTCTCCTTTCTTTCCTTCCACCAAAGCGTCCATCTCCTCCTCCGTCTTCTGACTCCTTACACTTTCTACAAATAAGATCATAAGCAAGCGCATATCCATCCTACCTAACACATGACATGTATATACGCACACAAAAGCTTCTTGAACCATCAATTTCAGGCTTGTGGACCTAAAGTTTTCTCTCGCTTTACCCCTGAATTTTCAAGGGTGAAAGTCTCAACGAGATTTTACTGTCTTATCCTAGTCCTTTTTGGAGGTGTTGAGATGGTGAGAGCCAAATGTTGCAAATTTGAATGCCAATTCAATAATTCGGCATTTAAGAAATGAGCAGAAGCAGAAAAACGGGTAATCTGACTGAAGTAGTCAAGAAGCTTAAGAGAAATACAAGGAAGTTGAGCCATAATCTCGTGGAAATTGTTGTAGTTGGTTGTGGAATCCAGAATTTAGTTGGGTCTAAAGGCAATGTTCTGGCAAGAACAAATACGTTCTGGACAAGCCGTAATGTCTCCTGGTGCCCCTTGAATGAAGCAGAAGTGGTAGAAAACTAAAGTAAAGCAACCATCAAGATTTCCAGAATCCCGACGACTTTAGTGGACTTTCCTACTTTTCTTACAAACGAGCCCAACAAAGTTTGTTCATAAATTTCACACCAAAGATTTACAACCTCTTTCACCATCTTTCACTCGAATGTCTTTTTCCTTGTCTCGTTTCGGTAATTCTTCCACTTGTTCCTTTGCTTCCTGCGATTTTGTGGAGCTTCAGTGGTCCTGACGGCCGGGGGTAGACGCTCAAATAAACTCTCGCTCCGTTGCGAGCAGACAAATTCAATCAGAGTGACCGTAAGAGCTTTGAAGAAAACTTATGGCCGGACTCTGGATTTTTTGAAGGAACATTACTACGTGGCCGCCATGTAATTCTGGCATTATCAGAGACCTTTGAATCGTGCCCAGAAGGTTAAACAAGGAAAGTTTGGACCAAGTTTTAAAGAGCTGGTCCGCAGAATGATGTCCTTTGCCGTGAATGTCCTTCTTTTCCTTGTCCTGTTTTATCAAATGTGGACACAAACATTTAAGACTCCTAAGTCAATTTGTATCCAGTGACTGGACTTCTAAAGGAACGCGACTTATAGACTCTTCTGTGGGTTGAACATGTGGAGACAATGTGTAAGTAGCTGGTCAGAATGTCACGTAATGTAATCGTCCTGTACAGGACGGAGAAAGTTCACTCGCGTTGTTTTCCCGTCTGGAATTATTTATTTCTCTTGTCTCTGGGACTAAATGTTCCGTTCTACTAAAGCACAATTGAAGAGTAATCAAGTAAAATTATCCCGCATAGCAATAGTCTCTAATACGAATATACGTACAAATGGTGTATGGTTTGGTTGATAGCTTTAAATTTGGGTAAAACAGCTCTCATTAAAATCTTTATACACTTTGCATGTGAGAAAGCTTTACAGAAAGAAAGATGGGACTTAACGAGAAGATGATGAGTGAAAAAGAAGCAAACTTATGAGGAATTCGCCTTTCTTCTACCATGATTTATAGTTTATAGTATAATTTTATAGTCGCCGACTACACAAGTTTAAGAGCACTGGTTTTCTAATGGAGGAAAATTAATTCTTGCGGATTCGTTTGGCAAGTAAAGGCGGGAATGTTGTTGAGCTTTGTTGGTTGAGCCATTTTGATTTTCGACGGGGAGGAGGGCATTGCTGCTGTAGCCGCCGACGCCGCTACTTTCCTTGCCGGGCTTGTCTCCCTTTTTTCCGGTCGAATTGCTCCGATCATGTTTTTCTGGAAAACGTGAGTTGTGTTAGAAAATTTTCTACTCCAAACTATCAGCTTGGAAAACAGAAAGATGAAACGAGTTGCATGAAAAATGGGCCGGGAGAAAGCGTACAAGTTGTCTACAAGACAGAGCTGCTTACTTGAACTTTGATTTATTGAACAAGTGCTGTTGTTGCTGCTGTTGGGAGCTCCGGTTGAGGGGTAAAAATCTTTGTTGTTGAGCCCCGAACAAGTTGTTCCGTCTCGCAACCCCGACACGTCCCCACCCCCTGCCTGACTACTGTGACTGTGAGCATGCGAAAGTCCGCTAGAGCCGCTCGTCGAGTGCTGTCCGTGCCCAGACGACTTGGACTTGTCGTCAGAAGAGTCCTTGTTCGATTTCAGTTCTTGCTGCGCCTTTTTGCTACGCTTCCACTTCATTCGTCGGTTTTGGAACCAGATCTTCACCTGTAATCAACAACGATGATGAGAGAGGTCCAAGTTATTATGCTTGATCATGAATGGCGCGAGTATCATAGTTTTGATACAAATGCAACAAGAGACACAAGGGATTACACGAACAGCGGGGTAGATACTTGAGTACCAACAACTACGAACCTGAGTCTCAGTCAGCATAAGAGAAGTTGCCACTTCGAACCGTTTAGGTCGGGACAAGTATTTGTTTTGTCTAAATTGCCTCTCGAGTTCTAAAAGTTGCTGCGAAGTGAAGGCAGTCCTGGGTCTTCGAGTCTTGCCCAACAGGGCAGCAGTTGAGCCTCCTGGAAGTCCTGAAACCGAATAAGAAAAATAATGTCATTGTTGAAAGTTGAACACGATAACTTGGGATGAGGTACAAAGTCAAGAGCTAAACATTCTTGGATTTTACACTGTGCATGTATTTTGATCCACTTGAATCCATAACGGCATTTCGTTAAGTAATGAGTGTTTGTCGAAATGTAAATGCGCGGCCTATGATATGGGGACCCCTGGAGTTGAATGCTGCATGAAGGTACAGGGCCGGATAATCAGGACAAAAAATGTTGAAATTGAGCGGCAATTAGGGAGAAAACGGTTATTAGGAAGGCAGGGGAAAGACGATTGGGGAAGTTGGGTTGAATGGGTGGGGAGTTACAAGTTAACGAGGGAGAAAATGAGGAGATGTGGATTATTCAAGATGAAACGGCGCTGAATGGTGGTTGTTTGCGGAATGAAAGTCAAACAGTGTGATTCATGGGGCGAAGGGGCCTCGCGGACAGGCAAGGGATGTGCCTAATGGCTAAGCACTTTGTTATTCATTGAAAAGGGAAATAAGGGAAATTTGTTTGCGTGCAAATGGAATAATGTAATGAATTGATACCGGAACAGATGGGTTCACTTTGATCCTGAATGGACTGCCGAAATGGAAGGTCCAACACCTTTCCAGATTTATTGCTCCACTCCAACAATACAGGGCCATGAATGAGCCGACTCTCACTCACCACCAACTACATTAAATGCAGGGCTTCTTTCCTTTCTCGCCATCCCAACAGACCTCGCACTCATCCACTTATACATTACTTGCAATTGCAACAGTTACACGGCTCAGTGCCATTATTTCTTGAACGCCATTACGTATGCGGCCACGACGGATTGATGAAAACTCAAAACATTGTGACTCGCATTTGTACCGTTCACACAGACGGCGAATCCCACTTTTCAACTGCACCGCAGGACCTCCTCGACTCGACTATTCACCAGACCTTTGACTCGGATTAAAACTTTTCAACTTTTATGTAGTTGGAAGCAGCTGCGCCGAATTTTATTTAGGTGTATACAACGTCGTTAGAAGTTAGAGAAGAGGCGAGGAGCAAAGTGGTCCGATTAAGGGGGATCATGAAATATTTATACCAATGATTTACTGCCCAACTTGTTGGCAATCCGGAACCGGCAGAGAGCAGGAGTTGGGCGGAAGTGATTTCGGGCCGGATTAACTTTGAATTCGAACCAATTTGGAATAGTTCACACTACTAGTTCCTTTCAAGAATTTCAAACAAATGCAGAGTTTTTACTATTTTTCTTATAAATGGCGAGTCTCCAAGGTGGTAAAAGTCAAAATCATCCGGAAGATGTATATTTATTGGTGAATGTGCGCGGCGGGGGTTCTTTGTCATGAAAGTGGTAGGTCTTAATCTTGTGCAAGTCAACTCGACAAGATAGAGGCAAGTCCCCATAATCTACTTGATTCTTTTCAAAATTTGTTGACATTTGTGGAAAAACGGACTGTTTGTACAGATTCAGGGCAACTTCTCAAGACCAGAGTCGCAGTTTGAAAATCAAAAACGGGTAGTAGAATACTACAGAAGGAAAGCGAAAAGACAGGAAAAGTATGAGTGGTGAGGAGGAGGGTGAAAGTTTGTTTAGGGAAATGGGAGATCTATGTGGATGAATGTGTACGTGGATTGAGGAATGATGAGAGGAAGGGATTGAAACTAGCGAGAAACCAAAGATAATGTGGTTAGCAAAGAAAGACTACATGTTCATCAGTCGTCGATTCGAGGAAAGCTGTCGAATGTGAATGACGAAGAAACGGCAAAGGATGTGTATAATGTGAATGTGGTTGGAAGGTAACTGACTGAGGCGTAATCTGCATCGATCCTGTCCTGGATGACAATTGTTCATGTTCATTTCGCTCCCACACATATATTCGATGAGTCTAACAAGTGAGTATATTTGACAAGTGCATAAAGTCTTGGGTAATCGGATAATCGTTTGATATGAGGGCAATTCCGAGTGCCATTATGCTCATGTCAAGGCGCGTACGGGAAGGAAGAAAAAGTGCATACGCCGTGTGCTTTCTCTCATGTCAATTCTTCTTGGTCGTCTTGTTCTTGAAGCAGGTAGAGAGTGAAAGCAGCTAATGTAAATGCGGAAAACAATTGTGGTGGAAATGATGTTGGGCGAGAATGTTTTATAAATGCTGTGAGGGATGATTCGAAAAGTGTACACACTGACAGTTGTCTTGTTCTTTGCTGATGACTCGGAGTTGGTGACTGTTTGAGTGAAGGATTGGCCGGAGGGAAAGTCGAGCAACTATAAGTAGCGGTTCAGTGGTTCAAAAGGAAATTCGGTCGGAGGGATGTTATCCGAAGAAATGAAATGAAGGAAAGGATGAGAAGAAAGAGGAAGCTTAACGCAGGGGAGCGAGAAAGTATAAACGGATTACAATTAAAGGTTGCGTTATGTTGTAATCTTGTAGCTCCTCCGATTGTTTGCTTCGGGGACTCCCATAGGTTTCATCGCCCAAGGAGGACCCAAGAAGACCAAGGAGGAGGAGACCTTGCGCACTCCCGCAGTCCCACTCTGCCGCTTTACCTATCTTCGCTCCTACCAGTTATGTGCCAGCTCAGAGTCAGTCAGTCAGCTTGAGTAAACAAAGGACGAGTGAAAGCCCGTCGCTCCACTCACTTTCTACTGTCAGCTTCTTCATTCTTCCCGCAACACAAAACACCCGGCTAATTCTGAACTCGTCAACTTGTTTTCAAACATGGCTTCTCGCCGTCCTCTCCACCGCCAATACAAAGGCGAATCAACAATTAGCGTTACAAGATTATAACTCCCGGAAGACGGAAACTGTTTGACATTGAAATTCATGAATGCATCAGCGGCTCCTAACTTGTCCGCTAATGGTTTCAAAGTAGGGCCAGAGTAGCCGTGAACCTTCTATTCCTCTTATGGCAATTAATCCAAGACACTTTTGAACATATGAAGTAAACATTAGAGGTGCAATTAGGAAGGGAGCGAGAATGGGACGGGTGCTGGAGCTGATTCGTCGTGTGGTTGGCAGACTGCCGATTCTACGGGGTGTCAGAGATTAAGGGCCTAATTGAGTGAGTGAGTAGATAAATACGGGACAAGGACCAGAATATCTGACCGGCTGACTTAAGTGAGTGAGTTGGTGAGAGGCCGTGTTTACACAAACAAAACGCCTTGAGCTGAATCATTCAACAATGACATGTGTGTCCCTTAATGCTCAAAGGACGAAAGAACCACAGCTAATCTGTCAGCAAATGCACAGGGAACCTGTGTACCGCCGAATGTTGAACATGCGTTAATTTACTTCGTGACAAAACGAGCAGATCCATTCTTGTCATAATATTGTTGTCGACCAACAGTCTTAAAGCCAGTCGAAATGCAAGTCATGGATGCAGTTTAGTTACATAATTCAAATCTTTACGTGTGTAACTAAAAGGGGCCACCCAGCGCTGGTTGTGCGACTCTTCCGATAAGGAATCTTTAAAAATCAAACAAGTCATGCATATACAAATGACGCAAAGCCAAGGACCAGTGTAAAGGAAAGGGTTACCAAATCTATGGAGCCTTTTGTCAACTTTCTTAACAAGTTTTAAGGAAATGGTCAAGTGGAGAAACGTGCTGGAAGCGTAGAGACGCGGGAAGCGGGTTTCACGAGGACTGAATGCCTCCATGCGTTAGACAGCGGTAGAATCGAAAATTAGCTGGATGTCAGGATAAATGTGAAGACGTTGGCTCGAACCACCAGACATTTTGTGTATTCCTAAAGTATTTAGCTGATGAAAATATTATCAAAATAACGGTGAGGAACGAAGCAGATTAATCTTTCGATAAATGAGCACAGATGTTTTATTCTGCAGCGCAGAGCGAAAGTTGATGTTAATATGGGACCATATCCAAACAACAAACAAACATGAATGTTATGTGGCTTATGATTTTCGCAAGGAAGGCAGCCAACTGAAAATGGATGAACGAAAATACAAGTTAGAGAGCCGAGGGGAAAGTGCAGGGGACTGCAGCCTCGGTTGTAAGCTGTGAGACCTCGCCGACGGGCATTGGCGTAATTGGCAGAGCGAAATCGAATTAGCTAATTGCTCGTTGGGCATCCCAATGGCTGGTCTAATTTGCGCCTGATAATAGAGAGATTGTGTTTACACTTACAATAAAACATGCCTCCAAGGGCGGCTCGAAGAATCCAACAACCAGAAGCTATCGTCGATATTTTCAGCGACTATATTGTCGTTGAAATCATGGCTCCTTCTGCCTCTCATGCCAAAATACCTGAATGCAATTTAATTGCGAGTTGAACTTCACCTGCGTGACTACGACTTGTGATTACCTTCTACAACCACGCCCATTACTTCATCCACGTTTTTACTTGTATAAATATAATATACGCTAAAAATATTGTGAAAGCGGTCACAAGCTAAATGTGATTTCTCTATCGTTTTGATGTTAGACACTTGTCACTTCTTAAGTGTCTTCTTCACATCTTAAAACTTGTCTAACATGAGTGAGCTTTGTTCGATTGGCACTTGAACAATGTGCCATTGTCGGTATGATGGTGTGAAAACAGTTATGGTATCGGAGCAAACAATGCGATTTGCGATCTGTACTCACCGGCTAAGTCGGGCAATCGCGGATACAGCATCCCATTCCTGGCTAACCATTCTAACTGTAGCTGATGAGCATTCGTCACGCTGAGGCCTCCTGAAAAAGAAAGCCAGTTGCAATCACAACTGTCTGCTCATAACGATAAATCCGTTTTAGTTGAATTCAAATATCCAATCCATAAGAATCAGCTTGCCCATAAAAATTACTCTTTATTATACCAAAATTGACTTACCAAAATGGTTGAGGCCGCCATTGTGGGGTCCTCCACTTGCCGATGAGGCCATGTAGCAGTGGAGAGAATCGAATAAACCTGGCGGTTCCAAGACTGAGGACTGCATTCCTGCCCTTGAAATGCTTCTGTCGCCCACACCGCTTTGCAAGGAATACTGGTGCAGGTGGTTCGAGTGAGATGGGGCACTTTGAGATACAGCGTTGCTCCCCATCGAGTGATTGTTGTTGCTTATGCGGTTCTCGGAATTTATGACATCTTGTCTGTTGTAACATTGAGATCTTTCCGCCTGACTAGCAATCGGCATTGATCCGGAGAAAACAACTTCTCCAAAAAGTCTTGACGACGACCCTGTCGAACAATTTGATCGCGAAAATCTGAGAGCTGGGCTGGCGCTTCCACAATCTCGAGCAGATGGCGTAACAACGTGGCTCGGCTCAAAATCATTGTTGTTGCTGCTACTCCCGCCGGTCTTAAGCTGATCGCTGCCTTCTCGAATTCCGTTTACGCTGTCACTGAATTTTTCTGCAAAGCGAATCCTGCCTGTATTGGACAGCGTCCCACGCAAATAGTTAGAGCCGTGCAACTGCCGATCCGCGTTGACCGGATAACTGGGTTGAATTACACTATCTTCTTCGGCAAGAATGCTGCTCGAAGATCCGTTCTCAGATCCCGGCGAAATTGGAGGACTTATTGATGCTGCTCTACTCGCCGAGTTAGGTGATGTGGAACGGGACCATGATACACATGATTCTGGTCTGACTGCTGGTTCATGTCGCGATTCTCGAGCTAAAAGAACGTCAATACGAAAGGACTTCTTTTCTGCCATTATGCTTTTCGCTCAACATGCTGGGATGCGGATCAGTTCGCGTGATAACACCTTTCACAAATTCCGAGTAACTTTGTTGCACTCACTTTTCAGGGTTTTGAATCCTAGAAATCCAATCCAGGAATGAAATAGTCGACCGCTTTACCAAGCATTTAGTGGTTGCATTGTGGGAAAGCACAAGAGAACAGTTTTCTCCTCATAATCGGTGAGATTGAAACTATCATAGATGGTATGTGAATCGGGGGTTACTTTCAGGGAGGCTGGCCTACGATCAAGCTTATAGACTATGGACCCTCCTTTCGGTCCCCTCCTTTCCTTTCCTGCTGCAAGTAGGGACTTCTATGTACGATGAAGTTTGCACTATTGCATGCAAGATGTAGCAGATATCGGTTCATATGATATACACGCATCGTCACGACGAAGCTCATTTTCTGGTTGAATCTTTAATGCAGTCATTTTTCTGTAATCACAGATTACGAACGGTAAACAACTATTGACTTACAGAATAGAAATACTATGGTGTGCATCGCTCCAGGAAATCATTTCTTTATATCAGTATTCAACGGATCAGTACAATTAATAGCAACTATACGTAATTAATTCAACCATTTATGTTTCAAGCATTCCGCTGCCGTCGCCCGCTTCGTAGGATCATAGTCTAGCATTGGAGTTAAAAAGTCCTTGAAGTCTTGGGCCTCTTCGCGCGCCCATTCGTACTTTTCCACAAGTACGTCATACAACGTCCAGGGTTTTAGTTTGGTAATGTTCCGAAGATCGCCTGCAACGAAATCAGATGTCCATTCGGTCTAGCAATACATTAACTTGAACAAGTGATGAAACCTCTTACCTTTTTTATTGAAGTAATCCCGTGAATATTTCCCACTCATAGCTATGCCTTTCGGTATTGGCCCCAACAACTCGATGATGTGAGCGAGATGATCTTCATCCCTCGAATAGTTGTCACCAGTGTGAGGTTCGAATAAATAGTCCCCCGTAGCTAGTTCAAAGGCCTAGAAGAAATGCAATAATGTTTAGAGTTTGGTTCAAGTGTATAACACAAGTTCTATTCTTGAAATGCCTTACCATACACGCCGTACTCCAAATATCAGCGGGTGCACCATATCCAGCACCAATGAGCACTTCCAGACATCTGTATTGTCTTGTTTGAATATCTTCTGTGAAATGACGATCCTACGAAATAATATTTAGGATTAGGACACATGCTTTTTCTTGAAGCAGGGAGTGACTCGAGCCCTACTTACTATCCAGCAGGCATTTCCAAAGTCGGCAATTTTTATTCCTATATCACATATTTCTTTGACCGGGTCAGGTCTGTGACTAATTGAAAGTGAATTCGCTGACTTAGACGAAGACGGGGCAGAATCTGTCGACAAGAGTTTTGAGTTAACGATTTTGATTACTTCTGAATCACTTTTGTAATTAGTAATTAACTACCTCCTCCATCACCATCGGCTTCTGTCCGGATGTTTAGTTCTTTATCTTCTAACAGTCCCTCCTTATCTTCAATTTCTCCAAACGCATTCAACTCATCTTTCAGATCACCAGCTTCATCGGGAGAGTTGCTTTCTCCTTGGTCGCCTTCGGCATTGCTCACACCAACTTTCATTAAATGTTGTGTTTGTTCTTCCAACAGCTGGGCTTGCTTCTTTGCTTTCTTTTTCATCTTTTTCTTTTTGCTTTTCGACATTTTGGCGTCATCTTTTGGCCTTTCATCTCTTGGTGCCGTACTCACTAAAAACCATAATTAAATGCTATGCAAAAGCTTCAACAATGAAGGTGGTCGAATAATTCGACATACCAGCAGAACCTGGAAGCTTGGTTCCATGCTGATGCCAAAGGGTTGCTTCGATAGCAAGCTGTTTGATTTGATTCTCATCTATAGCCATCAGGATGTTCTCAGGTTTGATGTCAGTGTGAATAATTCTACACTTCGTGTGCAAGTAATCAAGGGCTTCCAAGGTCTAGAACAATTAAGATGAACTCAAACTTTCCATAAACTTCGTAATTGCGACACCATTATGAGATGCATACCTGTCGTATTATGCTTCTCACATTCTGCAAAGGTATTCCTTGATAGTTGGACTTTATGATGAGCTTCAAAAGATTGTTTCCCAGTACTTCGAAAACCATACAGACATGAGTGCCATTTGGTCCGGTAATTTTGAAGTCGTCGAGCAACTGAACAGTCTTTTCTCTGTTTGGATCTGCGGGGTCAGCTTCTCTCACCTGCGAATGGGCATACATAACATAACACATGGATTTAAACTTCGCGTAATGACCGACAGATCTAAACTTACGCATTTGCACAATTTTATCTCGTCTAAAGCTGTATCTGTGTAGTGTGGTGCACTTTTGACAACTTTCAAAGCCACATATCGCTTCTCTCTAAAAATTAAGAAAAAAAGATCAATTATCTGTACGTTTCGATCACTATTTCGTAACGAATTATGATACCTTCGATCCCAGGACAACCAGACGGTAGAAAAATGGCCCCACCCGAGCTTCCGTACAACATGATATCTTGCATTGAATAAGTCTCCCAACCGAACCTCATGGTATCCACCTGCATATAATATTAGAAAAAAGCTTGCTAAGGTTCTAATGATAATTAAACCAAATGAGTATGAAACTAAATAACCTTTGCAGTAATCTTTTGGATCTTCTTGCTCATCTTCATCGGAGCCAACTACTTCATCAACTTCATCCGTTCCATCACTGGTATTTGAGGAGGTCCTAAGATACAAACAAAAACAAAGTTCATCAGTCAGAATTCACCGTAAAATACTCGTGCAGTGGCTGACTGCCTGTACCTGCTATGATGATTTGCGTCTCTACCCCGAGGGGAGCTTCTTGCTTTATTGCCACTACTGAGACTGGGGTTTGTAGCAGTAGCTGCAGGTTGCTTCTTCAACTGGTTCTTCCGATTCTTCTTCTTTGCTCTTATCGCCATAACTGCAAACAAAGATCGTGATAAGAGACCCATTACAAAGAAATGTGTACGTAATAGTATTCATATAAAGCCAGACGTGTGCTCATGGAAGATCAGAGAAAGACTAATGAAGTGAAAAATTGTCAAATCGGAAATTTCTCTTAGTTTACAGTAAAATACCGTTGAATTTTTGCAATGCAGAATATATAGTCCGGAATGTTGTCAAGAATAACCAAGAACTGAATAGTAACAAGAACTCTAGACGCTTATACTGGGTAGTTATAAGACGGTTGTGAACACGCTGTCGCACTTTAATCAAAAGAGTCCCTACTGCCATTCCTACATGACCGCTAACGCCTGAAGAATCTCCACTAATCGAAATCAGATGCGGCTGTCAGAAATGCGCGTTTACTTAGTTTAATGAATCCAGGTGTTTCCTACAAGAGCTTCACGCGATGAAGTTAACCCAGCTTTGCTAGATTCGGATTCTTTTCACCAAAGAAATAAGTTTGGCACGCATCTCGGTTTGAATCGTTGCCAAAAGCACCAACCTGATGAACCCAGTTTCTGCATTGCTTGCTTGTTTACGATCTTATCAACTTTGATTGAGCATATCAAGGAACTACTGGCTCTCCTAGTTGTTTGATCGCTAACGGTTATTTATTATCACTGAATCAGTACTAATACGTAGTAGTAGAAAGGAAACATCTTGTTACTGTAAACGGACTTACATCGTCTATTTACTTCCATTATTTTGAATGGACCCTGAAATCAAGATAAAACTAGTGATTAGAACTTCACACGTAATTTGGATCATCATAAATCTGAAAGTTTTCATTGCCGTTACAAGTTCAAGATCGGGCAGGCAAGACTTCGTTTTGAGTGAACGTCAGGGTCACTGGAGCAGCAAGACTTGGTAGATGATTGGAATTGAAAGATTCAGAACTACATCTTCGCGTTCGGTTTCAGTTGGATGCTATCAGTGATATCGGTTACGAATCCTGGAACTCGCATTTGATGATCAGCAACTTCACTTTAACCACCGAAGAAGATTCGCGCGTGATGAATGAGATGATCGTGTTTGGAACTAACACTTTACACGTTGCTAACGTCTTGATGCTTTACGTGCGAATAGAAATATTAGAAGTTTTATTGCTTTGGAAGAATGCTAAACGAACCGAAAGCAAATTTGAAGCGGAAAAGATAGAGTTAACAATTAATAATAATAAAAGTAATATTCACTCCAAGGTAAACCGATCAGCCAAAACATGCACATTGACCTCTATTGAATACATACAGAGCTGGTGTATATATGTATGCACATGCCCGCCACTATACCCGTGCATACAACCTGTTCTCCAGATATATATACACACAAATGGTTCTTAAAATGGAGAGCGAAAATCCATACTGCCCGCGTCTTAAGCCCTAGAGCATGCTGCTACTACTAGCACGAGAAAAGTTGAGTTCGAATTTTCATGCTGAAAACAGCAACCGCTAGAAGCTATGGAGAGCTTACAAGCCGATCCATCGATTTTAACATAGGAAATAAATATGAACTTCCGGTCAGAAAGTCTGTCTTGAGTAACAATGATGATAAACCCGATCTAACTAACTCGTCATCCGATTACACGATTCTGCGCTTTCATATTCAGAATTTCACGTTACAGCAAGCTGGATCATCTTCAGTCGCATGATTAATTAGTCCCTACATTGGCACTTTACTTATCCAACAGTTTCACTTTAAACATATGAAGAATGCGATACATTTTCTCGCAAAATCACAAGCTGAGAAATCAATAAAAACAATAGAAATGATCTAGCACTACAACTTGCTGATATATGTCCCTCAACTAAATTAGTGTCGGCAACAATGGTAGACACATGTTGTAGAAACTAGTTTTGTTCCAAAACTTATTATCTTTCCAGCTCACCCAGCCTAATTTACCAGGCTGGACTGTTCCATATTCGTCTTTTCCGGTGTAGTGAGGATCCAAAATCAAGTACTGCACTGATTCCTCGTCATCTGGATCCCTACTGACTCCAATGATGGTATGTGCCAACACACCACCTCCAATCATCACAGGAGTTCCATGGGTTCTGAAGTGTGATTCCAGCTCAGAAGCCCTACAATCATAGTATTGATAACGCTAAAATCATGCATAACCAAGAAATTTGAAATCGTTATCAGATAAACGGAAACGCAGACTACCTCGATGCGATTTCAGAACCAGAGGTCACGGAGATAATACGACATGTGACACCCAACAGTGCTTCGAGCACAAATCCAACTTCTGTAGACCCTATCCATTGTCTACTCCCAATGAAACTTTGTGGTTTATCCCCCAAACTGACCTGCAACATAAAGCAATCAAACGTTGATTTTACACATTCCGTTCACACGGTTTCTAAAGTGGCGATTCGAATTACTAACAAGGCATTCTTGGATTTCTTTATGAGAAGGTATTTTAACTCCAGTGAACCCTTGCATGCGGAACCAGCTGATAACGGATTGCAAAGATCTATAAGCACATCCCCATCCGTCGTCATTGAAATGGTCTTGCATGTAATGCTTGTACTCCAGATTTCCTCTGATAACTTCAGTTATTGGATACTTTCCTTTCATTCCGTGATGAGGCGATATCAAACTGCTGTGATGCTGAAATAAAGCAGCTGACCGTCGGAAATAAGGGCGAGTCTCACGGCAGTAAAATATCTTATGAAGAGTGGCTCGGAAATTCTCTGACAACATAACAAAGATCAATTAGATTCCAGTTTCAAGACTCCGTATAGAACGTACAGCTGCTTAATAATAAAAAAGTATCAAACAGAATGAACTTACGCAATTTCTCATCAGGGACATTTGAAGGATAGACGGCAGATACAAAATGTTGCGCAAATGGAAGCCAAAAGTGGAAAGTTTGAGGTTTTTCGGCTAAGATTGACATGTTTAATTGCTCGTTGATGCTACTCATGTATCCATTCTCCATCTGATGCAGTATAGCTGATACAAACAACTTGCGCAGATCTTGAACGGGAGTTATCTTGGGCAAGACAACCAGGGTATCGATATCGAGGAAATGTTCGAAATACTTGGACCTTGGACCTATGAGAAAACCAACCATCATGCTTGAAACAGAAACTCGCAATTATCCGTAAATTTTGATATACTCACTGCTGTCAGAAACAATTACTGGCGCTGATGCTTGCGAAGATTCCACTGAATGATCATAAAGAACCTTGATTTCCATGAAGGAAATTTCATTGAAGAAGTACGTTTGATTCTGATACTTGTTTTTTGGAACTTCTTGTATAAAGCTGTCGGCATTTTTCATCTTGCTGGAAACTTCATTCAATCCGCCTCCTGGTAGAAGAAAACCGTCCTTTCGGAACGAAAAGGTAGCTTGATTTTCGATGCGCCTCTGCAAAACCAAATTTAACCTTGAGCTTAGGAAATTTCAAACTATAAATCGATGATTTGATTGTATTGCCTTGGATTCCGCAAAACGTCGCTCCAGCTCTGGCTTTTCAAGTACTGTTGTGAATAACAATCTGCCTTCAAGACGAAATGTACAGACAGCTTCTCGCCAAAACTTGGAAGAAGTGATAATGTTCTGATGCATCAGGTCCAGGAAGTCCAACCCGCAATGAACAGAAAACTCTCCATCATGGAGTCTGAAGAGGAACAGGTCACCACCGTATGCGTCCAGCACCTACAAAACCAGGGAGCATTAATTCTAACGTGTTTGTAGTCCTACTGAATCATTAGTTTATCGTGGCCTCACATTCAGTATTCCGGCATCTGCCTCGGATTCATCGAGCTCACAAAAACCGATCACAGTTAAACCATAAGGAATGGCACTTAATGCCTGACTAAGACTCTGGTCGTCCTCGCATTTCACTACTGTGATTGCTACAGCAGTTTGTCGTCCACCGTATCCTTCTGGAAACCCGATCACAACACTGTCGTGATAGTCTTGTTTGCCTTCTTGTAAACGCTGTGGAAAGTAAAAAGCAAATAAAATGATTAATTAAGTTAAATTGCACGACAGACGACTACGCTTGTTTCAGATTCAAAACACTTACCTCTGCCAAAGGCTGAAGAATATCTATCTTCTTTCCAGACATGTCAACCTGGAAAAATTAATATTATATAAATTAAAAACACTGTGGCGTTTGGTACCGAAGTTCAATATTTCGTTCGTACGACTTTAAAGCGGTGAAATAGCGAATTATACCCTTATGCTGTGGCTTCACCCGTCGATAGTTGAATCAAACAGTGATCATTGTATTTTAGTGCACAATTTCTGATTTTGCACAGGCTTTAAAAAATGAAAGTAGCAATTGAAAAACAGCTGGCTGCATCGTGAGCAGTCAATGACCAAATTCAAAGTACGCGCCGTGTGTGTGATTGTCAAATATTCGAGTTGGTCAGCGAGTAACATGCTAGTATTATGCTATGCACCCGAATGCCGTATGTAAATCCTGCGGAAAACTGCAATCCTTTTGGTGTGCGTGTGCATGTAAAATATATTAATTGTGATGATTATGAAACATTGGGCGTTTGTCAAGAGCCGGAAATAGTGTGGATTATTGCAGATTTAGTGCGATCTGCTTTCAAACTTTTCAAATATTCCAGACAACCTCTGAGAGAAGTTGTTCGTAATATCCGCTGAAGTTGTTGTGAAATTGAAACATGCGAAGGAAGCAATTTAAATCAAAACTATATTCTGTGAGTCATCAAGCTTGAACCTCCGGCAGTGTTCTAACAGCACCATTTGCTTCAAAAGACTTGATTTGTTGCTGTAGGGGTTTGAAGCATCAAGTTCCACTGTTGGTTTTTGTGCCCTAGCCCTAGAAAACATAAATTAAAATGGTAAGAAGGACTGGATTTTTATAACCAATCAAGATTAGTCTCAGGAACAGAACTTGATCCTTTCGGTTTCTTGCAGGCTGCCACATTGCGACCGTATTTGAGTGCAGTTAGGCACACCCTCACCGCTGCCATGTGCCTGGAAAATTTCTCTTCGCAGGTTGTCGAAAGGCACAACAAACCCGAAGTAGAAGTCAGGTAAACATCCTAAATTACAGCTGCAGCAAACGGTGTATATAACTTCAGTTTCAAGCTTCAACCTTGTATAAATTGTTCTCTTCTTCTTTTCAGAGCCAGTCGAGAACTTTTACTGAGTCCAGTAGTAATCAGCAGAAACGAGAAAGAAAAGGTTCTGATTGAACCTTCGATCAACTCGATCAGAGTCAGCATTGCTATCAAACAAGCGGATGAAATCGAGAAAATTTTGTGCCATAAATTCATGAGATTCATGATGATGCGAGCAGAAAGCTTCATAGTCTTGAGGAGAAAGCCGATCGAGGTAAAATTTGACTTATGTTTAAGTTAGCGTGAAAATGTCGATGAAAGTTGATTATGTCAATTATGTGCTTTGAACTCACAGGGGTACGATATAAGCTTTCTCATCACCAATTTCCATACGGAACAAATGTATAAACATAAGCTAGTTGACTTCGTAATTCACTTCATGGAGGAAATTGACAAGGAAATTAGTGAAATGAAACTAGCCGTGAACGCCCGAGCAAGAATTTGCGCCGAAGAATTCCTGAAAAGGGTAAGTTTATCATAGTCTCAGTCTCATGTTTTGTTTGAACGATCGCTGAAAATATTTCTGCACTTGTAGTTTTAGAATTGCCAAAACAATCCTGGATGGATATTCAAATGTTGAACATGCATCGATCGTTCCAGTTCCAAGCAACAAGTACTTAGCCAATAATTTTTTTCTGAGTGTATGAGAATATTCATCGGCTTTTCGTTCGAGAGGGGGGGGGTTTAATATCGATTTACGCTTGTACGGCACATCACACCGTTAAAACGGTAATTGAATAAAAACGATTACTCCTACGAATCTAACAGAACAAGAAGCAGATCATGTGTACAACCTATAGATTTGGTGCGACATTGTTTAGAAATTTTAACGCAACTTCGAATCCCATGAAACATGCGGCATTAGCGGGAAAGGCACGCAGCATTACGGGTCCGCATCCTCGGAACAACGCTTTGGGGCCTTCTTCTTTCATCATTTGTTTGAAGACATCTCTTACGCCTCGTGGGTATGTCCCGTCCGGTGCTGCAAAACCATGGAACTCATAGGTAATTTGTTCTGTCGTTGGCCATTTTATAATTTATCTGCAACCGTCGGGTGCAATAAGGGTTGAGAACTTGCCTGTCTGAATTCTACTTTTCATCACATCAGCGGGAATCGCTACTGCCCAATTTAGCATCCCGGCGATGCCTCCAGCCAGTAATGTTTGAAGAGGGCTTAACGTAGTGCTGCCTGCAGGGGTTAGCTTCTTCTTCAAAATCTCGTAGCTCATGAAATACATTCCACTAGCAGGCACATCTATGGAAATAAAAAAAATAGACGATTACTTTAGAAATGATAAAATGATTTCTTCATTCAAGAATCACTAGACGATAGCTCATCCGCTTTACTTGTACAACCGCAAGGTTATCAACTTCAGTTCAATTCGTCTTCTCAGAAGAAGTTCAACCATTTTCAAACCTTGTCATTCTCATTTTATTCAAGCAACGGAAACGCGTATCAAATACGGAAACTGTTATCAGAAATTTCACGAGGCGATATTAACTGAGCCGAAATCAAGCCAATGTTAAGAAGAAGGCTCGTTTCACGACTTGTTTGCATTCAGTCAGTAGCGCCATAGCGCAAATTGCACAATGGACACAGCCAGTCATTTGCTGGCGATTTTAGTTCTAGTTGCCACCTGGCAGGTGAGTTCAAGTGCTCCATGGATCAAACATAGCATGCGGAATGAGGACGAAAGTAATACTGCATGATTATTTCAGGCTACTGCCACCAGCCCAGCAGGTCAAGTTCTATGCCCGGAAAACTGCATCTGCTACACAGAATACCTCAGCAGCTTGGAAAGCTGGAAGTGGATTGAACCTAGGCATACATCACCCCTGCTGGATGAAACTTCCAAACCTTACTTACAGCATAACGAGGTACATTTACAGTTTACAACTCCCAGTAGCTGACGTTTGATCAGTTTCATCAATTCCATTCTGATTCTGATGCGTGTGAATCTTCGCAGGTATTTGACGGGTTCCAAGATCCAAAGAGTCAAGGAGCAGAAGCACCTTTAAGAACTGCGGCATGTGTAATCCGAGATAATGGTACTTTCCAACTGGAGACAGTGATGGAGGAGTTGCAAAGCAACATACAGGTAATAGATAAAACTCATTCATTGAAGTTGACTTATAGACCTTAGAAGATGGTCGAATGTCCATTTGCAGCTTTGGATTAAATGAAATGCGTTTCATTCTAGATTTTATCGATTCTGCAAGGACTGGGATCTGGCAAAATTGGCTTAAGGCCAGGACATATGAGCAAATTCAAGTCTCTGATTGGGTTGGAGTTGCAAGGCGCTGGTAAAAGTGGCCAAAAACTTTCGGATTCCTTCGATCTACAGGCCGACGCTCTATCAGAAGTTCAAAGCCTAGTCTATCTCAGCTTGATTAGGGTGACGATTCAGCATAACAACGTTACAGAGGAGCCGGAGGTAGATGTGTTCATCAAAATGCGCTCATCAAAACAAACGATGGAAGCAGACTCGAACGAAATCATCCCACAGTTCCTGTACGTAATGCCGAAAACCACTAAAGAGACCGTTATTCCGTACGAAGAGTACAAAAACCGAAGCTCCGATTGCAACAACATGCTGAGTTTAGATTCATGTGCCCCCAAAGATGCAAAAGATACCCAAACATTGAAGCCCAATAAGGTGGTGGCTTACACCAATTTAAGAAACCTGGTTCATCTAAGGATTACGGAATGTGACCTATCGGACATCAGTTGGGACATGTTCTGGAAACTGAGCAAGTTGAAGTACCTGCTACTGGACAAGAATAACCTACTGTTCCTACCGGACTTCGTCTTCTACGCCACACCGAATCTAACTGCTTTGTCGCTTTCGAATAATCGAATTCTAAACCTTCAGACTGTCGGATTGGCCGGATTGCTGTACCTGGAAAAGCTTGATGTGACCCACAACAACATCACACACTTATCAGAACTGTCGCTTCCACCTTTCCCACACCTAAAAGCTGCCGACTTCAGGTTCAATCCTATTGAAACAATATTTCCCAACACATTCGAGATTATGAATTCCACAGAATCCTTGTATCTGGGAAGTCCCCTAGTAGAGCTAGAATTCGGAGTGAATTCGTTTTATGGCTTGATCAATCTCAAGAACCTGGACATAACCAATGCTCGAATTATAGTACTGGAGCGTCAAATGCTGAGAGGAATGCCTAACTTGGAGTCTCTTACAATGAATGGCCTAATTCCTAGGATTTCCTTCGACGCCTTCAGCGAAGTACCAAAACTCGAGAGACTAATACTCAACAAATGTGGACTGAAGAAAATATCACAGGACGCCTTCTATGGACTAACTGCTCTCCGGGAAATGGATTTGTCGAAAAATGATCTAACTTTTCTTCCGTTCGGGATTTTTGATGACCAAGTGAACTTGAGAGAACTCCGCCTGGACGGAAACTCCATTTCAACCATCAGTCCCGGAACCTTCAAAAACATCCCTGTTAAGATGGTTCGGCTCGATAATAACCCCTGGCATTGCTCGTGTGACTTGTCCAGTATGAGTCCTATCATCACTAACAAAATGAAGACCATAGTGATGACAAGAAATAGCACTTCATGCCTGCCGAAATATGACAAAAGCAGCATGTGTGGCCAAAGTACGATAGTATTTCGAGTGAAATATGTGTACGAGAAACGATTGACACCAATCTGTTCCACTCCGTTGAAGTACCGGGGAAAGAGTGTATTCCAAGTGCTAGAAAAAGACCTCAAAAAATGCGCTCACCAGAATTTCTTACTGAACAAGAGAAAGGACAAGGAGACTCGGGCAAAACCTGCTCGAGGAAACAAACGTCACTACGGAACGACACTACCTACTGAAGCGATTCTGACGAAGAGGAAATATGAGGAAGAAATGAAGCAAACACCAGAGCTTTCTTCATCAGCCCTTACTCAAGAGAAAGATATGAAACCCGGGACATCCTACAGCAAGAAAGACGACAATCCTTCGAACTTCGTTGTAGCCTCATTCAGCAGCACGAAGCAATCAGCTTACAAGAAGAAATCTGGTGCCGGTATCACGAAGAAAGCTCTTAAATTCGGGAAAACTCATAAATACCACGAAGTTCCGTACTAGTTGAGGCTACGATCATCTTTTCCCCAGGAAATCACTCAGCTAATCTATTTTTCACAATTTCAGTAATGCTGCTAACCTCGTAATAGCGTTGCACAAGTTCCTTTGTACATAGTTTTAATGCCACCTTCTTTGACTAATTTGACTGCGCAATCCACGGGACCGTTGTATTTTACAGCACCACTGCCAGCAGCTCCTTGCTGAATCTAAACAGTAAACCACATGAATTAATGTAATGTAAGTTCATTTCAGCTACAACAGAATAAATGAGTGCAAAGATGAATTCACCTGAAGAAGACATTTGATTCTTTCACCTGGTGTCATAATAACTGTCGTCATTACTCCTGATATAGTTCCGGCAAAGAATCGCTGCAAAGCGGTGAGTTCATCGGTGGAATTTAGAGCGACAATCTGTTTTCCCACTCCGTAACCGAAAAAACTGAGAGCGAAAATAGGAGCGACTCCAACAATGGGTGCAGCCATGCCTGAAACCAAATCAGCACATTAGGTGTCGAAATCGTTAAGTCGACTCTGAACATCAAAATTCTCCTTATCAAAGGTTTCTTAACCTTACCTTTATAAAGACCTCGAAGCCCTTCATGTCTGACAATCTTTTTGAAGCAATCGAGAGTACCAGAGTACAAGAGAGGCTTTCCAGGAGTTGGTTGTGGTTGAGTTTGCAGTCTAACCTAACGCTCAAAGATAGGATAGCTAAATGGACTCGGTTTTCGTGTAGTTTTAGATTTGTGAAATTGTCCCATACCTTGATGGTGTCTAAAGGATGACCAGCGACGACCAAACAAACTCCACCAAAACCTCCTGCTAGGAAGTTCTTAATCGGGCTGACTGTGTTCTCCTTACCCATTGTATTCACACACTAATCAAGTCTTTAGATGTAAATTCCAATGAAACACAGAAGGAGCAAACCGGTTCAACTCTAAACGAATTTAGCGATTTAAAAACGAAAAAGAGTGAACAAATGATAACAACAAAAAGCTAGAAACTCTTGTCAAACTTTCATGTTTGCAAGCTAGTTTAAAGCCAGCGGATAGAAACCGGACTTTGACACTTGCACCGGTCATATACGTACATACATACATTATAACGAATAATATATCCACAAATCTGCCGTATGTATATACTTGTATACATAGCCTGCTGTACCACATAAACATTTTTCCTCCGATGCAAGCGTGCGACTGTAATTTGTACCACAAACATTTGAATTCACGAGTCGCAAAACTCCATTTCAGCAGACAAAACCTAAAAAGTTAGGCCAGTCGCTAACCACTTTTTAATCAAACAATTGGGAATTGTTTACCTGTCATCAATAGCCTGTGGACTCGAATCGGGTCGAATTCTTTTCGTAGGATTTAGTTCCGTCTCTAACAAAAGGGTTCACCCCAACTCTCACTTGTCAGCTGATTTCTGTGCCACAACAGTACTGAGGCATGGATGTTTTGCTTTTTAGATAATAACAGCGAAGTGCAAAGTTCTGACAACCATATATTTCTCCGGGCTGTTAAAGTTTGAATAAGGAAAACGTGCTGGTCGTTCAAACGATTCGCTGCTGTCCTTTGAAGTTTCAGGTGTAGCTTTCACATGGCATGACCTACATACGTTGTCATTTCTCGGCTCTTTGAAAATAGCTCCTAAGATTCTGATTCTTATTCTTTGGAGTCCCACATAAAGGTTTCAGTTTGTTTGCAAACTCAACACGAGCTTTGAATTATCACTATTTCTGAATTTTACAGATGGTTGAAAGGAAAAGCTGAAAATAATCGCGATAGTTATCCAAAACATACATACAATTGTTCTCAAATTGAATATTTGATCATTAAATATATACTCCTTTTCTTTACTTGTAGGCGAGACGTCCAAGATTAACGAATCCTCGAAGATAATATTACGTGTTACATCTTCAACTTTGGGATTCCACATCGACAGGCCTTGAGACTGCAACCGGAGGAGCCATGCCTTGCAAAGTTGAACTTATCCCACCTCCCCCTGCTAATTCCAAGCAGCCGGGTGTAACGCCTTCGTTGCTATACAACGGATCGAGATTCCAAGGCCATCAGAAATCGAAAGGCAATTGCTACGACGTTGAAGTTGTATTACAGGTAAATTTTTCAGGTGTACCTTGGATATGTGCATGTACATATGCCTTTCAAACAAGACTTTGTTTTTAATCTTGTGTTTGTGTCCAGTATGTCGACGAGGAAAATGGGTATCTGTGCGGATATCTGAAAATCAAAGGATTGACCGATGAGTTCCCAACCTTGACAACGTTCTTCGATGGAGAAATCATTAGCAGGAAAAACCCGTTTCTTACTCGCAAGTGGGATGCTGATGAGGAAGTTGATAAGAAGCACTGGTGTAAATTCCAAGCGTTTCACCAGTACGCGAAAACCTTCAATTCCGACAATTACGACTATGAAGCTTTGCGTAAAACGGACTATGTTTTCATGCGATGGAAAGAACATTTCCTTGTACCGGATCACACCATAAAGGACATATCTGGAGCGTCTTTCGCCGGATTCTATTACATTTGCTTTACTAAATCAGAAGCGTCAATCGAGGGATACTACTATCATCGGAGTTCTGAATGGTGAGTTAGAAACCGCATACTATTTTCTTTGGCAACGACAATAGTAGTAGGTGTGATAATTTTTTGTGTATTTCAGGTTTCAATCTTTGAAGCTGACGCATATACCCGAGAAGAGTATTCAGATTTACGAATTCAGGTGAATGCGTCATACGTGAATTTGGGAATATGTACTCTAAAATGCTCATCATATTGTCAATTCCTTAGTTTTTGCTTTTAACCGGTAATATCCACCCAATCATTCAATCTCCAAACCCAGATTAGCAAATGCTAGTGCCTTGTCAGTAGTTGTGACATGGTTACTATACACTCCCACGTGAGTCTTCTTCAAGCTGGTCTTGCGCCCTTCGAACGTATCCCTTTCACACGTTTGCTGATTAAAAAGATGCTAGCGTACCACTGTATAATAACTGTAAGTTTTCTATGGGAATGAGAATAAACTTCACTCATTGGTTAACGTGGAGACAACATACCATTTTTATTATATAGAACCTGAACTGGTTTTGACAGATTCTTTGACATGACGGGGTATCCTAAGCTTCACACGCTTCCTTTTTTTCTTTTGGCACACTTCATCACAATCAGAGCTGTTTTTGTTATGGCTTTGGCCCTTGCGTTTCTTGCATGAAAGAGGATTGGGACCTAATCGCTTCCGTTTGGCTGTTCCATGTCGTTTTGAGTCAGGGTCCTCGGAAGTGGTTGTCTTCATAGCAATCAACGCTGTCTTTTGATGCGAAGGTAACCCCAGGCGTTCGCCTGTTGATTTCTGGGCTTCCATTTGGCTTCGGAAAGACGGATGTTCCAACGTTGGAGTATTGCCATGTAAGTAGATCAAAGGTATTCCAGGAATTTCTCTCAAGGAGACTCTCAAAGTCTGATCTTGTGTGGCGACTAAACACTTCTGATTACTTTCAGCTTTGACAGTTGACAAAATGCACTTGGAAGCAGTTTTGCCAGATGCATGACAACAGTCCCGCTTCTGAAAATTTTGCAAGATCTGAAGAGCACCAGTAAGAGCTGGACCGAGTTTTTCAACTTCACGAAGCACGCACGCACTTGTCACGATACGGACAGAGCCATTCAAGCATTTGCACAATTGGTCTTGAATACTGACCTTATTCTGTTGATTAAAACCAGAAATAAAATTTAGTATACAAATCAGTAATCTCAACTGCATTTAGCAATTTCAACCTTTCATGATTACCTCCAAAGCTGCATTGGCAAAAGTTCCATCCACAAAGATATGATAAGGTTGCTCAAGTCCGAAGTTTTGAGCATAGAAGTTCAGAATTCGTTGAAATTTCTTGTATCTCTTAATCCTCATTTCTTCAAAATTCTTTCTTACAAGATATTAACACGGAAAGGAATCAAGCTGGTTACTTTGAGTGCCTGCTATAATTATATATATAGAGAACTTGGTCAAAATTTATTATTGTCTCGGGACTTTAAAAATCAACCTTAAAGTTGGTTTCACGTGGGAGTCGAGATTCATATTTCCCGGTGAGCAAGGTTGTCAGTCTTTCTTTTAAAAAGCCTGACGTTTGTTTACAATAATACAAGCATCCATTCTCCCTCCACTCGCGTTGAGTGTGAGACGATAAAGAGCAATTCAATATTTTTCGTGCTGGTCAGTCGAATTTGTAGGAAAGTGGAAGCTGTAGGAAATTGGAAGCTACGCAAGATATTTGATATGAATCTAAGGTTAAGCCCAAGGTTAATTTTGCTCCTGGAGTGTAATGTCACTTCGCTAGTTCGTCGGAATTCAGCTTGCTTTTGTAGCAAAAAATGGCCGGATACATTATTTGTATCTCTCAAGTGTCAGGGGTGCCAATTTTTGCTAGAAGAATCGGAACTGTGGATGCAGTAAGAATATTTTGAAAAATCCTTGGAAAAAATACTTCGGGCTGAGTTTGGAAATACTCACAGTTACTCTTTGTTCACAGATACCGTTCTCTTTAGCTGCAACGCTTTACGGAATCAAAGCATATGGGTCTAACCAAAAACTAAAATTGTTGTCAACTTCGACTTGCACCTCTCGGGTTTTGTGGAAAGACTATGGCACAAGGTACCTCAATCGATGCTCAAAATTCAAAGCTTCGTTCGATCGAAATTAACAAATTTCAATTTGAATTCATTGCAGTCTATCCTTGATATTTGTCGGATCTAATGACACAGCTTCCAAATTTAACTACCTGAATTTGCTGGATAATGTTTACAATTCTCTCATGTTCTTCCTCGGCTCTGATTACCTTGAAAATATCAATAGTCTAGAAAAGTTCAAAAGAGAATGCCGGGTACGTATGAAATGTCGAAGTTGATTATTATTATTTATACGACAGCTCTCAGGACAGGATGCACGGAATGATTGATAATTGATTGGAAAGCTTTTCTTGAAATAAGAGCTTCCAGTTGACAGTTGCAACTCTAATGTGACTCCAACCTCGAGTGTAGCCGTTTTTGAACAACGAGCTAACTCATGATGTTGTTACTTTTTCAGAAAGTATACCCTGTCATTGACAAGTACTTGTATGGACTGAACCCACAAGAGCACACCGGGTATTTTGGCGATCTAACCGGTTTCGCAGACATAACGCTATTTTCGGAAATCCAGTCTTCCTTGCAGGTTAGTGATAGTTCGCTTAATGGGTAATCGGTGTAATCAGTGAAAGATGGAATGAACAATATATAGAAGCAGATTTATATTGAAAGCACGGTGCTGAATCAGACGCAGGCATTCTTCTCGTCTTCGATGTATATATTATGAATTAAGGAAAAAACTCTAGCTTGAGAATTCATACTGAAGCATTTATTCATTGGGCTTGCCAATTATATTGGCAAGCCAAGTGAAGAGCATGTCTCATGGGAACAATTGGAATATTGATCCAGGCCTTGTTTTCTTGAAAAATAGAACGCTTTGGAAGAGCTGTTGGACAATATTGATTGCAAATACGGGGCATTGATTGCGAATGGAACAATAATGGCTGCCAGTAGGGATTGGTGGTGCCTTCGCGGTTCTGAAAACTGTCTTCTTACCTTCGTCGTGAGCCAAGAGACATCCGAACAATTCTCAGATTCGCCTATATTCCTACCCTTAACGAGTCCTCAGGTATGGATTTTTTACTTTACTAAATCAACCGTATCGTTTCCTTTTTATTAAGACCTTGTTCTGGCAATACACGCAGCGTCCATTTCGGCTAGTAGTCTATCGCACCAGGTGGTCCAGGATTCAGTTAGCTATACTCTGCGGGAAAGAGCCGGAATCAAACTTCATTCAATCAGAAATCCACAAATGGAAATTATCGTTAGATGCTAAGCTTCAGGAAGATAATAAAACAACTCCCGCCACAATGTTGAGCCATTTACGAATCGATACTAGGCGGCTACAAGGGTAAGTCGTACATAGAACGTTCAAAAATGGCTGTGAAAAAAGAGAAACTCATTATGGCCATGCCATAGGTTATAAGAAAAAGTGTAATTTCTCACTTGAGCAATTTGACTGTTTTTTATTCCAATTGTCGTCTGTTACTTTTAGGTATTTGATCGTGCACAAAGAAAAAGAGAAGTCCACCTTTTGGTTAAGCCGGGATCCTGTTTCTACCGACAAGGAAAACGAAGATCTTATCGCCTTCGATATATTAAGAAGCTTTTACCGATGGATTACTCATACAATCTCATCGAAACCTGACCAGGTCTTTATCGACTCTGCACAACCAAGTGAGAAACTTTGTCTAGTTCTTATGCCGTGATAGTGAATTTTACGTAGTGGTAGGAACTTAAATGTGATTTCCTTTTATGCTCAAGAAAATACTACAATCACCTCTCAAGTTCTGGAGACTTATTGGATGGTGGATCCATTCAAAGTTCATGCGATTGCTTCCGCACCATATGTATTATTAGCTCTGTATGGCGTGGGAATCGAACTCAGTGAAATCCGGTAAGCATCGTCAAAATATTATGAAACATAACGAGAAAAAACGGACTAGAATGAATATCAATTAACGTTCAATTAAACTTTTCTAGGTACACTAGCAAGAAACTTTTACTAGAGTTAACGAGAGACAAAACGCTGAAAACTTGAATGTTTCAGTTGCCTACTTGCCAGACGTACTTCAGGATACTTCAGGACACGTCAAGGCGCTGATGATGAACTGAGGGTGTTAATATCTTTGTCAGTTTTTGATTTTCTTTGACGTCCACTCAGTCGACCAAGCCATCGAATTCTATAGCTTTTTATGTATGGAGTTTTGTTAACTGCATTCAAAATTCAAATAAAACAAACGTTAGAATAGGCTCAAAAGCAGCACTATAGTACGTCTGTTATGAAAAGAAACCCCACCAGTAGCGGACATGGTGGCTGGTGGTTTGACAGTCTCGGCTCTAGCGGATTTTTCTCGATGCCAGTTTCAGCATTTCCGGTACAGATAAATTAATTTTAGTGGGTGCATGCACTGTTATGTTACCGGTACATATTGACGTAGACAGGAACTTGCTGGCTTTCCTTGCATTTATGCCCGTCGTGTTCTAATGTTGACATGACATCAATCTAAATATTCAACTCCAACAGAAGCGCCTCCTTCCTCTCGATATAAAAATGCCGCTTTCCCCACCACAAATGATTGATTGACAATTGTTCCTTGGTCTCGATATGGCCAGGAGAAACCTGATTCTACTGTATGTTCTAACCCAAGGCGCTACTTTTGACACCGCGTCCTACAATCCCCGGCCGACGAGCAGAGTCATGCAGTGCAAAACGCTTGAAGAAAACTGGAAGCACCAGTCAGCGGAGTTTGACCCAGTTCTGGTTTTCTCGTTGTGTACACATGAATGTGCAGAATACTGCAAGAAGACGGGAGAAAGTACAGCATAGCCTATATTTATTATGACCGAATACCAAATAGTGGCCGACGCGTGAGGTACCTTTTACGCCTTCCATGCTCTGATACGGCAAATAGAACAGTAGAACTAGGAGAGAAAGGAATATGTTTTTGTTACCTTTCCCTGTGAAAGTAACACACAAGCAAAAGGATCGCATACACATGCTAACGATGCGACGGTGATACTTTCTCCAACTGAATTCCCTCCACGAGCATTGCAGCTTTGCTCGATTATCGCCGTCCCGTCATACGCTCCAAGCCCAAAGAAGTCACTTTCTAGAAAACGCGAAACACCTCTGTGAGGAGTAGGTTGTCTTTTCAAAATGTAGTCTCAATTTATTTTTATTTGTAGGCTAACTATAAGTAAATAAGCTTCCAAGGCGTATCATAATTGTTACATCTCAACCAAGTCTAGAACTTGGCTATCGATCGACTTTCAAGCTGCGCTTGAATTGGTCTTAAAGTAACAGAAGGTGCTCAAGAGTCATTTTATTGTAGTTTCAAGTTTAATTCAAGGCAAAAAATCCGCAACAAGAGCTGTGCTCATACAATTCCTTAAGAGGTCCAAGCGAAAATTCTCTTCCGAGTATTTCAAAACACCATGACGGACCAGTTGTGCCGAAAATCGACTAACAAAGAAGTGCAGTTTGAAGATCTATCAGGCAACAAGCTTCACATGGCAAATAAAATTAAAAGTACAGAAGAAAGTGATTGCGAGGATAATATTCCGGAGAGAGCTGCTGGAAAGCTTGACCAGCTTGCCAAGGGCAGCAAAAGAGATAAAGAGCAGGAGAAAAGTTTAGAGAAAGTCAAGAAATTTTCTGTTTCTGATGAGTTAAGCCGTAAAAGGCGGTTAGGAAACAGCGGGGATCAAACAGGTGCAGCTAATGAAGCTTTCTCTACAGTTCTTGAAACGGATCAAGACAATGGCCCCGACAAAGATTCTATCAGGCCTACATCAGTCGAAAACACGAGCAACTACACAAAAAGTAGACTTCGAAAGAAGATTCAGGCCGTATCGGAGGAGGGTAATCTCGGCAGTTGCAATCAGCATCACCTAAATCAAACATTCGAGTCGGCCCAGGTGCCCTCGTGTGGCATTGGGGCTGAAACCAAAAATTGTCTATTCACTCGAGCTGATGACACTCAGCTAGAAAAGCGGGTGTTAGCCTATCAAGATGCTCCTTCGTACTTGAAGTTCAACCCGTATATTACGGGTGGTTACCGCTCAATGCTCACACCTCGCCAATGCGTCTACAGGTGCGATTAAAGCGTTTTTCAACTACTTTTTCCTGTTAGCTGAAAGGCTTAAAACATTGCATTCTTTTGTTACAGCTTGTTTTGGTGGACGAACGAAACGTTAAACATTTGGTCCCATTTGTTGGGGTGGGTGCTTTTTCTGTGTCTATCTGTACAAGACGCTATGCGTTTCTTCAGCCTCCCAACGACGCATCCATGGGATAGAGCAATTATGGCTGTCTTGCTAGTTTCATTTCAGGTAATGGTGATAGCTATTGTTGACTGAGAGTTTGAATTGAGTTGACAACCAAGCCAATTGCTTCCAGGCCTGCATGCTCCTATCAGCCTTGTATCATGTCTTTTGTTGCTGCTCCGAGAGGTATTACCGGCGCTGGTTGACAGCTGACCTTTTCGGAGTTTCGCTGAGCCTTCTAGCAGTCTACATCTCAGGGATTTACTATGCCTTTTCATGCGTCCCAGTAAGAGCCGTTCGACAACTTATTTTCCGAGATTTATAAAATCAAAGTTCTAACGCGATTGGGTCTACCTTCGCAGTTTTGGCTCAGCTTCTACCTGATTACAGTAGCTGCAATTTTTCTTGCTGCTGTTGTCTTGCAAATACTTCCGGTAGTTCACAAATCCGGTTCCACTACGGCCAAGGCATTCCATGGAAGGTTGATTGTCTTTGGAGGATGGGCAGCCTACGGAATTGTTCCAACCGTTCACTGGGCTCTTCTCCATGGAGGAATGTCAAGTCCTATAGTTGCTGTAAGTTCTGATGTCATGCCGCATAGTTAAGATCACGGTGACTGCATAGCCCAATCTGAAAATTAACTTATTGATACCCAAACTATATATATTATGTTCAAAACAGCTGATTCTTCCTCGAATCTTCATGATGTACGGAATCACCGCTGTAGCCTTCTTCTTCTACGTCCTTCGATTGCCGGAAAAGTTGTATCCAGGACTAGTAAATTTTATTGGATCTTCTCACCAGCTCTGGCACATCTTGATAGTGGTTGCTTTCTACCACTGGCACAACACAGGTTTGCTGTTCCTTCAGTTTCGTGCAAGTAATTCTTGCGTAGTTGAGTACGAGTTCTTGTTTCCTTCGATAGAAGAGGACACGGTAGTCCTGCACTAGTCCGACTAGCCCTAACATAATACAGCACCATCACAATGAAGATCAGCAACCCATAAGTATATGTCAATGTCCAAAGGAATCGAGCAAAACAACTGATTCTTTACAAGAGAAGGCTCAAATTTTGTTCGTCACAAGCTGTAAATTCTCACTAATTCTCGCACCACCAAATAACCAACTTTGCACGGTTGCTTAACCATAACCGAAAACGTATTGATCGGAATTAAAAATCCATTACTTCAAAATGTACCTGCCTGCGATGTCGAAGTTATCACTTATGCATTTTGGACTGCGTTTACGTGGAACAGATGTCCCGAAAGTGTTACTCAACAGTGCATATTTAATCCATTAATCATAAAACGGACCCAGAAGATCTCGCCCCCTGCATAGTATACAATTATTCTTCAGATAAACATTCTTCATTAGTTTCTTCATCCACCCTGCTGTGTTGTCCAAAAACGATTCGTAGTGCTCACCTGATCAGAAAGAGTTGAATAAATAAATTGATGAGTTGCCTTTAAAGAATTTTAAATGTTTCTTACGATTCGGTTCAGTTCATCAGACTGTTTCAGCGATGAAAGATAGAATTGGCATTTGTACGTTGATCAGACCGTCCAGAGCCCAGTTTCCACTACTCGTTGTCCATTTCTTCATCTGCGAGATCATTTGGGTGGTTGGGGGCCTGTCTGGCGGGTGAACTTTCAGGGTCACAGTCCTCAATTGACCGTTTCAGTGCTGAAGAGTTACTTGGTACAGGGACGAGAGCATCAGCTCGATATATAGGTTCGAATTCTTGAAGTTGCGTCATGAAGTTTTCATTCGGATTGATACAAAATCGTCGAGACTGGACGTGTTTAAGGGCATCCATGGCAGATACATTGTAACGGACCATAATGAAGGCAATCACAAGTGTCGCGGAACGACATGCTCCGCCATTCCCGTGAACTAAAGCTTTACCACCGCCATCGAGGCAATTCCGTAAGAAGGCACACACTCTTTTACAGTGAGGGATGATCCGCTCGAGGTAGTTATCTGCCATCTCAACAATCAGATACTGGAATTCCTCAGGAAAGTTGGGTCGAATGACATTTCGTTCAACCACTTGTCGTACGCATACAATGTGGGTGAATCCTGCTTCCTTCAAATTGATGAAGTTCCTTTTCGTTGCTGCTGCGTAAGGTCCAAGGTATAAGTTGGGAACGATTTCTTGCATTTCCCGCCTCATGTTATATGTCCACTGTGTTGGTTGACCAACTGGCACGCTTTGTAGTCCTAACATGTTGGAGTTCCTAGACAACCAAGGTGGGTGAATCGAAGAATTCTTAATTTATAGTCCTGTCATAATGAATAAACAGAATCAGTCTAATAATTTGTTGTCAATCGCTCTCAACTTGTATTAAATTTACTCACAAAGAACTGGTTGGAGCTAGGTTTCGTTCAACACGTCTGCGGCTTGCTATCTGATACCTGTAAATCAATCAATCGATGTTAGTCGTTACAAATACAAACCACTTGGTCTACACCATGATATTTAGCAAACTTATGAAGTATAATTTATCAGATCTTTCAATTACATTCAGCCAGTGTTCTTAACACAGCGTCAGGCCTTGGGAGACGTAACCGCAAATCTTTACAGACCCGATCAAATTGCTATGACGACTGAAGCCCGCTCCCGCTCTTTGATGCTTTAACAGCGGATGTACACTGTGAAACTATAGTTGAACACCGGTGACAACTCATTCACTCTCGGCGTTTGCTATGAAATTTCATGAAACTGTTGAACCTCGAAAAGGCTTTTCAAGACACTAAAAGTTCGACAGCCGTGTAATTACAGCTGACCGAATGGCGGGAGCTGTGAGCGAGACTGCATGAAAAGAGTTGCGTTCCAAGACAAACATTCGTCGCAACTTGCGACTCACAAGGATGTCATTGAGTAAAACTTTCGATGCCTCCCTCAATCATAGCCAGTGGCAATACATGATACCTTCAGGCACAACACAACATCGCCTGCACTTTTCCCAGTGAAATCCCGCATCTCTGACTGTATTTAAAATCAATCGCCTCATGTCAATGTTTGATGTTGCTGACCGAATATGTCTGGCCATTTCTGTTTACATTATATATTGTATCGGCTCGGCAGTTGAACGAAATTCACAGCAGCTGTACCTGAAATTCTGCTTGAATTAGAAATACCCTCCGGGGATAAGCTGAATCGCAACCGGCTCCAAATTCCGGCGCTTCTGGTTGTAGTTGTAACAACAATTAACAGCAATGTATATAAATTCTATACAGTGTTCGTGCTCTGTGTAGAACTGCATTTGCCCGTTCCTTGTGCTGGAAATAAGTATGTATAAATGAAAACAATAACAATTCCGACTTCCGACTGTGTGCTATTGTTGAAGTCAGCGGCAAAATAAACAAGGATGCATCTTGAGTTTGTGAGTTTTTGAGATTTCCGCTCACCAAAAATTAATGATTCACGACTCTTTTAGCTGAAAAGTGCTGTTAAGCTTGTTTAATATTACACGCAATAATGAAGGACGCTGAAGGAATGGGATAGTCAAGTATTATAGTATTAATATAGTCAGCTTGAAAAACAAAAGGTATACAAAGATTCTGAAGGTCATTTGAAAGTGCAATAGTCACAAGTCACAATCCTGACAATGACCAACTGCCAGCTAGTATATTTCTTTAGTTGATAGAATGTGAAACCGCAATGTTTGCTTTTGCCTTTGAATAGGATTAGGTGGGAACAATCTCCGCTAGTATTTGTCAAATATGTTGAGATATATTTTTGCTGATTGCAGAATTCCGCTCTGGTTGTTCTGGCCAATTAACTGTCCTGCCATATGAAGTTCAACCAGTAACAGGTGAGTCGGGTCTGGAATAGCAGTTTGCTGTAGATCGAAGGAGCTGTATCATTCATAATTGTTTGTTGATCGCTAGGACGTTCCGAATCGAAATACTCAACTCGTTGCAGTTGTAGCAGATGCAACGGTGTAACTGTGCCGGTGCCTCTAACTGTCCAAGAGAACAAAAGTGCTGCAAATGGATGGATCAAGTGATATCTGTACAGTAATCCCAAATCCTATTTATCGTTTGTGCCATCATGGGGCTTCAAAGATTTATCCGACGGGTAGGTTTGACCAACAACTGAAAACGCAGTTTTTCTTTGACTGAAACTTTAGTACATAGAAGACTTACTTCCATTTTTATTTTCATATCGTCGATCAGCGTAAGTTGCCCATGTTTTTCTAATTTAGCCTTTTCAACGCTTTGGTTGCGGTACCCAGAAGAACACATGCTCATTTTTAGATCATGTTCATGCCATTTTATAGCTTCCGCTAGTGGTTGAATGCAACACCAGAACTCACCACCAAAGGAGTGGTTGGGTTGCGGCTAGAAGAGGAAATAATAATTCTTTTTCGTTCCAGGCTCTACTTACAATGAAGTCGTTGGATGAAGAAAGTTTGATCCCTAGTGAGGATTCCGAACAAAGTCGCAATCTGTACACAATGCGAATTGTTTCTGCGCTGTTTTACGCTGTTGCCTCGTTCCTCATCACTGTAGTTAACAAAGTCGTGTTGACCAGCTGCAAGTATGGAACCAGAATGCTCAATGTAACTACCCAATATATCCTCAAAATGAATATGACTGATTAGAAAATGTGGTTCCAGGTTCCCGTCTTCAACTATTCTGGCATTGGGTCAAATAGTAGCTACTGTCATAGTCCTGTTTACCGCAAAAAAATGTGGTTTAGTAACATTTCCAAATTTCTCGAAGGACTCTTTCAGAAGGATATTTCCATTGCCATTCTTATTTCTCGGAAACTCAGTTACAGGCCTTGGAGGTACAAAAGAACTATCACTTCCAATGTTTACAGCGTTGAGAAGGTATGTCGCATTTGTTTACATGTCGTAGAAGTACATCGCTTTAGCTTCGGAAGCAAAATCCCCATCGAGTTTAATTTAATTTGCGTATTGTTCTTATTGAAATTAGATTCAGTATTTTGATGACCATGGCACTCGAGTATTATATGCTTGGCGTCAAACCAGGGCTAGCGGTACAAATATCCGTTTATACTATGATTGCAGGAGCGCTTCTAGCCTCTTCGTAAGTTCGGTCATATACATGATTCGATGATGATTTCTAAACTTTGCTTGTGTTGTCTTCTCTCTCAGTCAGCTGTATCATTTCATTTTTAGAAACGACTTGTCGTTCAATTTGACTGGATACACTCTCGTGATGCTGAATAACATTTTCACGGCTTCGAACGGAGTTTTCATGAAGAAAAAGTTGGAAGCCAAAGATTACGGAAAGTATGGTCTGATGTTCTACAACGCAATTTACATGTTAGTGCCAGTAACTCTAATAGCTTTCTTCAGTGGAGACTTCGATAAGGTAATATCTGTCAGAAGTGAGGAAATAGTTAAACTAGTTAAACGTAGCATGTGTGAGAATAATGTCTTGATTCTAGGCAAGCAAATTCAACAACTGGTCTAGCCCTTTCTTCCTGACGAATTTCCTTCTCAGTTGCTTCATGGGTTTTATACTCAATGCTGCCGTGGTCCAATGCACGATGTATAACTCAGCTTTAACAACAACAATAATTGGGTGCCTTAAAAACGTTTCAGTCACTTACTTAGGAATGTTTATTGGTGGTGATTATATTTATCAAGTATACAATTTTGTTGGTATCAATGTTAGCGTTGCAGGGAGTTTATTGTATACATATGTAACATTCAGAAGAAAATAACTAAAATAAATCGACACTTTTCTATCCATGTATATGTGCCTAAGTAAGCTATATCTGCTTTTGCTTCTTAATTATAGCTGTCAAAACTTTAGAGCCATGATTTAATACTGCTAACGTTCAGCGTTAGTGCCCCAGCAACGACATAAGGGGGGAAAATACGGCCCATTAGTAAATACGAGCTATGTAACTTAAACTAGGAGCACCGGAAAAACAAAATTCATATCCAGCCCTGAGAATTTCCAGCAAGAAACTCGCCATATGAATTATATAATCTACATTCTACAACAGTACAAGTACAAACCTTGTTCTAATTCCTCGTCTAATCGTAAGCAAAGCTCTAAGCATGGGTCAAAAGTGTTCAAGTTAGTCTTCACTTGAGCTTCAAAACAATAAAAAAGCAAAATAGTTTGTATTCAAAGCAAATGATTCTGATGATCTATCATACTTCAAAGTCGGTGCTGCCGCTGCCACTGTCAGCAGAATCGTCGTCATCCTCGTGAACTATTGCACCGATTTCTTCCTGCGGGTTGATATTGCGATGATGGTGATGGTGCTGTTCCCAAAACACGTTGATTTCCAGCTGTAAGCGAATATCAAATGTCATGAAGAAAACTGCTATTAATACCGGCAACCGGATTCTTGACGACCACGCTAATCGCATTAAGAAACTCGCAGTTTGTCTGTAATCACAACAAAGCAATTATTTCGCCTTGAGTATCAAACTGTTAAATAAAATATTTATAATAGCTGAAGTTTCGTTGGTAGGCTTTACTTGATAGGTCCGGAAATACTCTGGTGGGGAATAATTTTTTGAATGCTTAATATCTGTCTTGACGGAAGCATAGAAGTTTTGAAGAACGAAGTCCATGGTAAAAAATTGCGTAACTCTGTCCATGAGCAAGATGCCTAGAACAAGAGTAAAATGTCTTGATTACGTACGTGTATATATTTATTTATATATCAGATTAAAATCGTCTTTAGATGGATGCATTAGGGCTGGACTTACTGCAAATGACATTTTCCCCAGTTTGCGTGCCTGTGTTCCCAATTGGCGTTCAATTAAGTTTTGAAATTAATTATATATACCCCGTTCTCAGTCAGTGCCATTCAGCCGTAAATGATGAAACAAGCAACAAGACCTCTCTATTTATAAACCACTTCGCTTGTCGTTCGTTCATGCGCTTTATTTTTATTACAGTATATTATCATATCACTCAAGTCAACATGTTTGTATTTCCCGCTGTTACAGAAACTCTATGTCAAGAAAAACAGTGATTCGGCCAAGGGGCCTCGGGCTGATATAGTAAACGTATAATTTCTAGACCGAGTTCATTTCAATCGAAGCAAGAATAATACGCCCAAGGCAGCACATGCCATCTCTCACAAGTTGTAACCGTAATACCGTTCAAAACTGTTTAGATGTGTACGTTTCATCATCGATATGCCCATGTGGCCGAGGGGGGCCTCGAACAGGACTTCGTGCAGACAAGTTCTTTTTCGGAGGTACTGGATACGAAGATCGTCCATACTGGCCGGAACCATAATTAGCTGCTGCGGGAGCTGGTAAACATTTGGAAAAAAACAACTTTAGTTTTTTTTAAGTTTTTGAAACTTTGTTTCAAACTACGAGATTACACTACACGACATAACCCCAAATTAGTTGAATTGAAATGCTACACTAATATCTTACAGTTGCTCATGATGCTGCCGGAGGAAACAATGCAGGAGGTTGCAGTTTTATTGGGACTAGTGAGATCGATGATTTCCGGTTCATCAGTAGCAGATTTCCCAGGCGGGGCAGCACTTCCTGAGTGGGCTGGCGGAGGTGTCATGTCTCTGGTGCTCGTGTTTCCGAAAGAGGAACAAGTCCCAGGCTTCGTCAATGCAACACTTTGACTACGAAAAGGCGACGTTGTCATGTGAACTTCATGTGCATAACTTGGTTTTCGCAAATCTGGTCGAATGTGTTCTGTACGGCTGAGTTTTGCTGAATAAGTTGCAGACATGCCACTTAACGGCCTCGAAGCATTAGTAAATGTACATGACACAGGCAGCTTGTTCAACAACTCCAGAGCGGCAGGTACACTTCCACGTGTTTCAGTTCCAAGTTTGAAGTTGTCTTGTGAAATAGTTACACTGTGAGATTTTGTGATGTTCAATGTCTCAAGTTCAGACAACCCAGAATTTCTTTTCGGAACACTGCTACGATAGCCCAAGAAATCTTCCAACGGCATGCCGTCCAGCTTTGCAACGGTTGCATTTGCTGGAGAGACCGTTACAGGGGGAACTTTGCGCAGCGTTCCCGAGCAAGCGTAGTCAATTTGGTTAAGCTTTTTCACTTTTTTAACTTCATTGAAAGAAGTCTGTAATGTGCTGAGCACGTAGGCAGCCTGTTTTGTGCAAGGTGGCCCAGATGCACCAGCTAACAGGTTCTGTCGTTTACTCTTTTCAGCTTTCAGTTTATCGTGGCAATCATGGTCTATGAGGTTCATAGCCCTTGAATTCGATATTGTTCCGAAATTTTCCTGTCGGCAGGAAGCGTCTTCTGCGATCTGGTAGTGACCAGCATCTGCAAGTGAGAGAAAGGTTTGTCGTTTTAACGTTCGTTTGCCGATATGAAGAATAAATCGAAGCAGTTTTCAAGTAAACCAGCTTACGTCGAGGTTTCTTGATTTTAAAAGCATCTTCATCAGATTCATCTGCAGGGGTAATATCCTTTCTAACAAACGTTGTCGCATTATCCATGGTCTTTCGCTTTATCACTGAGTATTTCGATCGTTTCAACATTCTTCCAAGGTCCCCTGTCTTTATACCGTATGACACAGAAAATTTCATTAATTACAGCAAACCAGCATACAACATACCATGAACGCAAAAAAACATTGGACAGCACAAGTTTATTACCTTGTCACTAAGTGGGATTGTCTTAACTGGCCAAGTGAAGGTGAGGTGCTGGAAGAACTGGAAAACTTGAGCGAAACTGACATCGGATTCGGAGTCCATTGCATGACCCTGCAATGAAAGCATCGTACATATATTGCAATATTGACCGAATTCTACAAGCAGACATGACTCACAAATGAGCGAAGGTATTTTTTATAGCAATCTTGCAATACTAGTGCCATAGGATTTTCTCTCGCACTCGCATTTAACTTCTGAAGCTTCGTGTAAGTTTCAAAAATCCGAATAGCCTCTTTGCGAAGATCCCCAATAGAGTCCAGACGTTTTCGGGCAGAAGAAACACACAGTTTGATAGATCGATTAGAGTAATGCTGTCTATCCTTGTTTGAAAGATACTGTTTATCCGGTTCGGGGACTTTTGACAAAGCAACTCCGACTTCCGCCAAAGTTTGGTACTCGTGCAGTCTATGTAAAATCATTATCATCTGGTGTACTATCTTAGCCATGTAATACGGAAAGCTGCCAGGTCTATCAATGTCATCAACTGGGTTCCTCCACACATTCTGGAAAACCAAAAACTTTTGTTCAGTACCATCCTTTCTGTAACCAATAATGGAAAATAGTACATGTAGCTCACGCTCACATTAAAAAAGTTGTTAGGTTTTCGATCGAAGAACAGACCATTCATGGCCTTTTTTCCTGCATACGGATTACCAAGGAGGTATTCTTTACACCGTGCGTAACACTGCGGCTTTACACCGTGATTATAGTATGTTAGAGCAAGTCTGAAGTATGACTTGAAATGTTGAGGGAATCTTCTAATGCACTCTTCAAGAGCACAGAGACACTTTGAAATTACTCGACCATATTGCATATGTGCAAAGTCGTTGTAGAACTTGTTGTGTCCTTCTGCATCAGAATCTTTCTTTGACGACCTATTGATTTCTTCCCACGATCCGGGCCTATTTTTGGAACATGTCAGTAAGCTGGTACGAGATGATTTAGCGACAACAGCTGGTTTTTTTTCATCAGGGAAACTATCACAGCTACTGGATTCCGTAACTTCATTACTCACAAGCTCATCGACTCTGTCTAAGATGTATTTCATGGCTGACTCCACGTCTGCTTGTAGCTGAAAACAGTAATACCATACCATAACAGAAATGCCCGGAAGTAGAGACAAAAACTCATTTCAAATCAACTCACTTTTTTGCTATCTTCTGCTTTTCGCCGTTGTTCCAGTGAAGAACTTCCTCGCGAATGTTTTGAGACTACAAACGGACTAAGGGCTGCGTTCTGTAAATGCTTGAGCAATACCATTTCATTCTCAATCGTGTATGCACTCTTTCGCACGAAAGATAAGATGCTCGCGTGAATTCTGCAAACATCAAAGCAGTATATTTTCAATAATACTGTAATGAATAGAGGAATAGGATGATTATTCGAAATAATGCGTACCTGTAGTAAATTTCTAAAGCCTCAACTGCCAACTCGGGGGGATTGAAGTAGTTGATTTTCGAGGGATATACTGCGCCTTGTTCTTCCATTCGCTTGGCAGCAAGCTCATACTGGTTAAGGAATTTCGAGATATTCAAGGGTTCCAATTTCTCATACACTTTCCCAAGCATATAATGATGAATCCAAGTCTCTTCTGGCGATTCGTCGTCACTGTCTTCTCGAGGGGTCTCGCATGCTCGCAGCAATGCAGAAAATGAGTCAAACGCCGCGTGAAGGTAAGTTGTTCTTTGTTTTTCGATGAAACTGCTCGACTCAGCTTCTAGAACCTGGATACGAGAAGCGGCGTTTTTCAGTATCCGAGAACAAAACGAGTGCATTGCGTACACGAAAGAACCATGTTCGACGCTGAGCTTCCAGTTCTGGGGATTTATGGCCAAAGCCAGCTCAAAACAACGAACCACAATTTTTGCTTGTTTTAGTACATCGTTCTCTATGATCTCATCCCCTGTGCTCAGCTTTCTACCAATCATTTCACCCTTGGCTAAAGCAATTGCTGCCCACGAATCGAATCGGTTCGGTTTCACTGACAGATCATACATATAAAATTCCACTGCTTTGAACCAATCTTTTGATTTGAAATAATGGTCGGCTAGCAGGTAGTAGATGTCCGCTAATTCATTAGGGAACTTTGAATTGTTTTTGTTGAGTTCTAAATTCCCGTCGAAGAGATCTTCAACACACTGACTACCCTCAGGTTTCAATTCTTCGGGGATCGATGCCAAGATCTTCGTGAAAATAGTCTCTGTATCGGAGCTTATGGTATCGTAAGTATCGAATTCCGGCAATTCTTGTGGCTTGTAATAGTTGTAGAGAAGAATTCCATGTTCACATAAAAGATCTACTGAATCAGTTCCATGATCTGAAAGATGCTTCAGTTTTGACTTCTTGCTTGGGTGCTGCCACAAACAGTAAATTGCCTGATCTATACAGCTTTTTGTTTCGTCGTAGCTGCTGTGGTCAGTCGATCCTTGAGAATTCGTGTAGGCCTTTAAGGTATGCAAGAGCAATTTTCCATTCAATACATTGCACTTATTGCACCTGTTCAGGTATTCATGGGCGAACTGTAGTAATATCACTGAATTCGGTGTAGCTTCTTCATCCATATATAGTGCTGGCTCTTCTTTTTCTAGCAGAAAAAGAATGTTATGCAAAATGCACCATGGCGTAACCTGAAGAACTTCAGATTCAAAGCCCTTTGCGTCATTTGCAGCCAGAACTCGAATAATTGTGTTGGCTATCGTTCTTTTTTCTCTTGAGCTCAAGTGTTTCACAGTTTGTTCGTCACTACAAATATTTTCCAACAAAACGACCGATTTTTCAACATACTTATCGCATTTCATCTTCAAACAAGGACGAACTAGTTTCTCCAGCTGCTCCACACACTTGCTTGGTTCTCGTTTCTGATAATAAGCATCCGCCAAGAAGAACCGATTTTCCAGGTCGGTCACTGTGTAGTCTTCTTCTGTTAAACATTGTTCCAACACTTCGATCAATGAAGAGTGGTTTCCACTTTCATACAGATCATTAATTTCTTTTGCGTTGTTCATTTTCCCAATGAATCTGTACTTTCGAACGATTTCTTCTGAACTAATGATGTTGTCAACTTTAGTGGGGATCCAAATTGGATTTTGAACTTCACTGATGGCATGTTGAACTACTTTTAGATGATGAACAGCAGCACTGAAGGCACGATCGCCACATATCGCTAGGCCAAGTTCGTATTTAAAACAGCACCAATGAAACCGAGACAGTAGTACATAGTCCATTTTTAAATGACTTGAGAAAGCGGTGTTCAACGTGGAGACTTCAAGCCGAAAGGACTGGTCGCTTTGCAGACGTTTTAGTTGGTCAGGAAAACACTTGTCAACTATCAGCTCCATTTTAGTGAGTTCAACTGACACTTGCTGTCGCAGACACACCAATGATACATCATCGGCTGCAAACCAATCAACGTTGTCTTTGCGATAAATTCTGAAATCAGTCAAGAAATGATATAACTAGACAAACTCAAGAGTACGTATAGCAGAAGATTTCTTACTTGTATAGCCCATAAAGCTCTAGGTAAAGAGCCACAAGTTCAGATGGCCAGTGTGGGTGGAATGAAAGACTCGCGAGGAAGCCAGGGAGCTCAACAATTATTGACACCAATATACCTTTTCCATATTGTTGTATAAAACATTTTACATCTTCAGCTTCTGAGAGGCTTCCAAAGTACTTGCTCTGATCTTTCACGGGCGTTCGCAAAACTGGGTCATGATCAGCCGTTTCATCATTATCGCACCTAAGATAATGGAGATTAATAAAGAACAAATGCATGCATGGATGGTACTCAAAAGTGTTAGTTCTGTTGTAGTGAAAATTAACTGTGACTAAAAGATACCACTCACAATAATAGCCCTGGAACTAAACCTTTAAGTGTTTCAGCGAATCCCCTTTCCCTTTTGGTGGATGTTTGCGACAGAGGCTGTAAATGACCTCGTACCCGCTGGGATCTCCGTTTTCCTTCGTATTGCCACCACTTGACATCTTTATTTCGTTTTCGTTTCGGTTCATCAGCAGATCCTATCGATGCCTGAAGATCCGACCACTCGTCTTCTAAAATGGTTCAAATGGCAGTTCAAACATCACTGGATATAAAAATTGCAATCGAGATATTAAAGTGGGAGTCAGAATCAACCCTTATAAAGATGTTCACCTTTCGAACACCCGCCTTCGGCATTAGTGATATCTTCCTTTCCAGGATTACAGCTTTCATCCGGTTTAACCTTCGAACCAGAACTTCTAGATATTTCTTCACTCTGGAACGGTTCTGTGTCGTCCGCTTCTTGCGTTTCTTCAAACGAAGCGATCGCGAACTCTATGGAGCAAGTTAAGTCCAACACCTGCACAAATCAACAGGCATTTAAAACTTTACTTCTGTAGTTCTCGACATATGATAAGCTTTATACCAGGACATAGGACATACATTTTCCCGATGCAGAGTCAGCACCGCACGGCACAGTTCGATCAAACTCAAATTTGCTAATTCTGCTTTCACAGCAGAAGAAGACGATCTATCATCTCCGTCATCAAATAGAGAATTCTTATGGTGCACCAGATCAAGAGCCTCATTGATAAACTGCTTCTTGAAATGCTTGCCGTAATTTATCTTCAACGATAATTTGTCGGACAGAGAAGCTTCGAGCACTTGTTCACATGCATTGTATATGTCAGGTAACGATTGAGCTATTTCGTCTTTAAACACATGCCCACGAATAAATCCTTCATCAATGTTCAGAGCAACTCCACAAAAGCGTAAACAGGAAGCGTAATCCCCAATCACGTACGCTAAAGTAATTAGGTTTTCGATACAGATCCAATGCTGCGGTCTATGACGTAGTCCTTGCTGAAACGCCAAGAAAGCATTTCGGTATTCTCCAGCTTTCTTGTAAACTTTTCCAAGGCGAATCCATAAGACAACATTGTCGGCGTCAAGCTTCAAAGCACTGCTAAGTACTCTTTCGGCCGAAAACAAGTCACCAGAACAGGATGTATCCATGTAAATGAGGCTCAAGTTCTTTAAGCATCCTAGCTTCAATTGCTGCTGTAGTGGGGATATTTCCAAATCGTCCTGTATACATATGACGTCAGATTTCAGTAATTCGAGTTGTGATTGTTTTTTACTAGCCCATGCTAGAGATCATTCGAACTTACCGCAAGTAATGGTGACTCAAGGATTTCTTCAAACAAAACCGCCGCTTCGTTCTTATCAGAAACGCACAAACGTCTAAGAGCTGCATTGTAAAGTTCTGTGATCTCCGCCTCCTGTAAGAGAAAATTTATGATTCTGAACTGGACAATCTGCCATGATATCATTCTACAGTAATTTGATAATAATAACGGCACATGCCCCGAAAATTACCTGAGCTTCTTTCGTAGGTAATGGTACTTGATCAGTAGCATCTTCCCCATCTCGAATGGCCAGATTCAAAGCTTTGAACCGCAACATGTTTGGTTCCAGCTAATTATTCCGTTGAAAATCTAAATCTTGCCACCAAGTGTTTTCACCGATTACAATTGGAATTCACTATAAAATACATTGTCAACATTGTCAAAATGTCCATATCGACTTACTGTTGAGAAAGATATATATATTACAGAAAGAATACTGGGGGAAATCGGCCTGGCACTCATTTCCAAACAAAACGCAAAAATTACGATTATTTCATGAATCCCATTCTACCGCAAATTTGGAGCCATTTTTATATACAGCGCGCTTTATACTGTCAACAAACTGGAGCGAGTTTTAGCTTTTAGAGATACTGCAAGTCGAGCGAGAGATGTCGGAAAAACTTGAAATTCAAACGGCGGTAGTTTTCATTTCACACGTGTGCACCCGCTTCAGTGTAAATAGCTTGGACTTAAGATCAAATTATCAGTTCACTTCGTAATTTGTTATTAATTATTCGGATTCGTTCAGTTATATATAGTCAAACGGAGATATAACGGTAGCTTTCGTGTAAAACTTTATTAGCGCATTGACCAGTGCTTAATTCAAAATTTGAAATTTGTCTCAAACGGGAAAGTTTTTTTGACGTTGGATATTATCCCAGTCATTCAATGGAGCATCTAAACTAACATTCTCGAATTTCAATCGCGAGTTATGCTTGCTGTTAGTTTCAAGTGAAAGACAATAACTGTTTTACTCGATATATACAACAGAAACATGTTTCGGTGCGCGAGAACCTTGAATTATTCCAGTGTGAGTGCTTCACACAGGGTAAAGTCTTGCTTGGTTTTTCGAAAATACTGCAGCAGCTTTCAGAACAAACCATTGTCTGCTACTTACCAAAAAGAGAATTGGACTTATCGAACTCACTTGCAAAGTATGCCTAATTATACTTCAACTTTATTCGACTTTGAAGCTTACAGCGATAAACTAAGTAGTGAAAGTGAGAAACATCACCCGAAAGTTCAAGATTTTTTACGGATGGTCCAATCCTGTGACGAAGCTTCACTAGAATCTAGCAAATATCAGCCAATCATCGAGGATCTTGATCGCCATTCTCTAGAATTTTCTCTGGAGGATATCTACGTTTTGTTGGCAGCAACGCTCAAGTTTCCCCGTGTACCTTCAAAAGAAGTGGGAGAGAACTACAAAAAATACTGGAAACTTTTGGACCGACGGTGTTGTGAGCTCTTCAGAAGTAAAGAGTTGAAGCTGCAAGAAATGTTCAAAGTTTGTGACGCGTGGGGTGGTTTGATGTTAACTCGTTACTGCGTAAGCAGTTGGGAATTCGTCAAAAAGCTGTTCCGGAAATGTGACAAGTTGAGCAAAGAAGAATACGTCAGGTTCATGTTCATGTTGATCAAGCTACGTTCAATTAATGATTCGATCAACACTTATGAGCTGGAATATAATCTACAAAAGCACATTGCGGAAATGACGGTAGAAGAACTGGGGATAACATGTGCCGGCTTTTTCAAAACTGAGACACCTATTCGAGATTCAAAGCTGGTTTCAATGTTGATCAAAAAACTTTCCGATGTGTCGTCGAAAGTTGAAGGCTTGTTCGTAACAGCTTACACCAAAGCTATACGTCACAGCAGCATTAGTGGGCTTGCAGATGACATTTGGTACATGCAGGAAAAATTTATACCTGAAGTTGAGAGGCTCGATGTGACTGCGCTAACTCACTTGGTGCTAGCTGGCACAAAAATACCGGTGACTAATCATAACCTGCTTGTAAAGGTAGTTGAGAAGTGCGGAAATAATATTGAGGAGCTAAGGTTGAAGGAATTGGAAAGAATGACCCTTGTAACTGCAATGACAAACTTCAGTTGTTCTTCGTTTTACGATAAGATCATATCTGAACTTCGTAGTCCAAAACGAGAAGCGGAAATTCAGCAGTACGCAAGATGCTTGCCATGTATGCTGCATTATATGACATTCCAACAAAAGTACCCAGTGGACCTTATTGAGAAAGTTCTGAATCCCGGGTTCATGAAGGCAAATTATGGTAAGCTTTTTGTAAGGTTTTAGCCATAAGCTTTGAGTTGTTAACTTCATAGTTTCTCCTTGTTATTTGTAAACAGGAAAAAATTATCGAATGTATTCCCGGGATCTCTTGTGCTTAGACCTTACTGTGGAACTGGAACTTCCAGAATATTCAGGACCAAGACTGGAAGAGAAAGCTAGAACATCATTGATGAAGGCAGGAATACTTCAGTTGAATGTAAACCTGTTTAGCTGTCAGCAACTAACGACCATCTTGTTATTGTAGAAAGCAACGCATTGGATCAAACCCGAGAACTTGGAAGTATGTTCTTTGTACCAAAACACCGCAAGGTCTGTCAAGAATGTCATCGAAGAAGCTCTCGAATGCCCCCGAAAAGTTATGTTGTGCAACATTATGCCCCAGTACAACTCCATAGGTAAAAGAGAGTTGCAAATGCCTAAAGTGTTGAAGTTAGTGCTTATATTGATATCCATTGCCTTATCCATGAAATACATCTTTTGCATAGAGATACTTCTGTGCTCAACCCAAGATGGGAGGATCGTCGAACTTCCTTCAGCCTATTCCACCACCCCAGATTATTGTTTGAAGAAAATACCTGATTCTGACCGCAATGAAAAGCGTTTTCACGTTTTTCTTCTGGCTACCAGACCAGGCTCGAGCCTTGCGAATAATCCTTACAGTGGGGAATTCTTGCTCAAGAAAAGACAGCTGGAAGCGATGGGTTACACTGTGCATATCGTAAGAGTGATATACGCTTGAAAGAAGGCCTCTGTTTATTTGAAATTTCTCATTTTTTTCGTGATCATTTGTAGATTCTCGCCCGGACATGGCATGCTCTAACAGAAACGGAGCGTCTGCAGCATATTAGAACGCTGCTTAGTCAAAATCCAAGTCAACGTGAAGTTACCCACCCTTTACAGCAATAATTAAGCAAGATGCAGAGTGCAGAGTCGGGAAAGTTTTGATCGGTAGCCCTCAGCGTTTTTTCTTCTGCAATAAATGATTTCCAGGACTATAGCTGATGGAATTTTTACAGAAGTTATTCCCTGTTGCAAGTACACGTATTCATTTCTTTAAAATTCAAAATACCAAAGGAAATCAGTTGTTGCTGTTGTTGTGAACTGCCGAGCAGCAAGCCAGACTAGTTATCTGTTGTTTGTTAGTGTCAGTCAGCATTAAGATGGTACATATATGTTTGTATTCTGTGCATTGAAGAGTGATGCTAGTCTGTCTTTTGAATTCTAACCTGAACATAAAAGCTTAAGTTTATCTTATCTGTTTCTGTCTCAATAGTAAGCGTCTTCTATGTGATGCTTGCTGCACTGCATTTGCAAGGACTGCACTAGCAGCATTGTGCGAGTCGCTCGACGTCGGCATTCGGGAGTATTCGTGTGAATTTCTGTGGTAAAGCAGAAACGCATACTTGCAGACTTTCTCCCTGGTTTAGTAGACCACTGCCCTCAAGCTCTGTGTGCAAATTGCTAATCGCAATAAAAATCTTGTGTCCCTATTTTTAATGTTCTGGCTTGTATGTGGGGAAGTTCTATTATGATGGATATTCAATCTAGTATGAGGTGGAGTGATAAATTTTAGACAGTATTTCGACAGGATCTTCTAGTGATATCAAAATGCGACCTCCATCAAAAATCTTGAGTTTCTTGAGAAAGTATTACAGTAATTTTGAAAGTGTAGCTCGTGGTCGTAGTTACTCGGCCCACAGATTGAAGCCTGAAAAGGATCATACTCAGAATCGCGTGTCATTTAACTATGCCGTGGTAGCCTTTTATGCTGCGAGCGGAATTGGCCTTGCTTACACTGCTTGGCAGTACTCACAGGAAAATTTCCGAGTTCATGCTCTGAAGCACCGAAAGGTATGGCTGAACGCAAATTTTAATGAACACTAACACCTTTGACTTACCAGTATCGGGAACAATCAATTTACACCAACTGACTTTTGAACAGAAAGAAGACGAAGTGAAGACAATTAAACTTACCTCTAGAGAGCGACGGTTCCTGCGCTTCGCCTCCGTGGAGTACAACGGACAACTTTACATGACACCACAAGATTTTCTTGAATCTGTGGTAGAAGCCGAACCAAAGCGTAATGCGACAATAACTAGGATAATGCTATGTATCAGATACTAACTATTCTGTTTAATTTAATCGACATTTATGCAGCGAGGCTCAAAAGACGAATACTCTCAAAGAAAGATCTGGAGCTGATCCGAGATGGAACTCCAGAACTAAAGAAAGGATCGGCCAAACTTTTCCGAAATTTACGGGATAAGGGTACGTCTAATACTAAATGAAATAGTATTTTCTTTTTCTATTGTTTCTGGCTGTCATATGTAATGACCTACGGAATTTGAATGAACTAAATTCTTTCCAGGTATTGTTTCTTACACGGAGTATTTATTCCTACTTTCAATACTAACGAGTAAGTTTTTGAGACACCTTCTAATTTCCCCTGAATAGTTTGACTAAAATTGCGAATAAGCCATATGAAGGCTCTTAGAAGTTAACTGGCCTACTGTGAGAACAAGAGTCGGTCGACTCTTGTTCGCAAATGAGCTGCATCAACTAATCTGGGAAAGAAAAACCAATGCAGCCTACTTTACTTGTATTTGTATTTATAATGACTATTTTTCAGAACCGCAAACCGGATTCCGCATTGCCTTCAACATGTTCGACACTGATGGAAATGAAAAGGTCGACAAGAACGAATTCCTCGTGGTAAGTCCGGACGGTGTCTTGTAATACAGATTTGACAGCGTCGAAGTCCTTCAGCAGTGTCACCCAACAAAATTCGATCATCAAATCCACGTTAAGTTGACAAATGGTTGATTTTAGTTCAAGAAAGGTTTTCCTTGTTTTCATGATTTTGAAACAGTTGTTGCACCTCATCCCGTTACACACGTACAAGCAAGATTGGGCGATTCAGAATTTGCATTCCTACGTACGTAACTTGACCAACCTTTATCGAAACGAGAGTGATACCAACAACATCCTGAAATTAACGCCATTCAAGAAGGTTTTTGTAATGACTAATACTTATACAGTTTGTGTTTTGACTTTCTGAATTCTGAGGGAACTGTAACTGTGTCAATTCTTTCACTGACTATATTGGTGTATGTTTTAGGAATACATAATAACTTCCTCATGTACTTCGCTAGATCTCTGTTGTTGTCCATAAAATTTTGATTGTTCTAGCGTCAGCTTATACGGTCAAACGGCAGTGGGAAAGTGTTTGTTCTGAATTGAAGTGTGAGGTTGCGGGTTTCCAGTTTCCGCTGAACTTGCTAGCAGTGTGACTATTGGTTTTTTTGCAGCAATGTGTTCCTAATGTACTGTACATTCTACTTTTGTCATGCTTACTGACTCACTTACTTACAGTGATTTAACTAAAACTTGTGAAAGTAATGGAATTTTTTACCTTCAGCTGGAGAAAATATTCAGCATGGCTTGGAAGGACAAACGTGGACTGCTGAATCCTGATGAAAAGGCCTCTAACGATGCTCTCAAAAATATCCACGAGGATTCGACCTCTGGTGACATCAAACCCGAAGTGCTTAAGCAACGTAAAGACAGTGGTAATATCGTACAGAAGCTCATCAATGAAAACCTTGTTGATGACGATCGCGGCCTGCAGAGGAGACATCTGGTGGACACTACGCTGTTGCTCCATTTCTTCGGGAAAAAGGGGAAAAAAGAAATCACTTACGAGGATTTCAAAAAGTAAGTTCATGGCTCCAAGACATTTTTTTGGATGAATACAAATCAATTAATCACAATATTGAGGCGGATGCGTACCTCTGCAGGTTTATGGAGAATCTTCAAACTGAAGTACAGGAGCTCGAATTCCATGAGTTCTCCAAAGGCCTCGACTTCATCTCACAAGTAGATTTTGCAAAGATATTGCTGCGCTACACGTACCTGGAATCGGAGGAGTAAGTACACATGAACTTTCGAATTAATTTCATATCAACCTGGTCACTCTCGTTGTCAGTCTCACAGTGATTCAATGTAATCTCATGTTCTCTTGGTGCAGGTATGAGTTGTACATTGACCGGTTGGTGGATCGAATACGTCAAGAACAAGGAATAACCTTCGTGGAATTTAAAGCCTTCTGCCAGTTTCTGAATAATTTGGACGATTTCAACGTAGCAATGCGCATGTACACGTTGGCAGACCGGCCAATTTCACAGGAAGAGTTCCGACGAGCTGTGAGAATTTGCACGGGTACAGATCTCAGTCCTCACGTTGTAGAAACTGTGTTCCAGATCTTCGATGAAGACGATGACGGTCATTTGAGTCATCGTGAATTCATAGGGGTCATGAAGGATCGGTTACACAGAGGGTTTAAGGTACGACTCGTCCTTCCTTGCCTCTAATAATGCTGATAAAGATTATCTGTATCTAACGATGGTGCATCATTGCAGATATCTACAAAAAGCGAAGGCTGGGACGCATTTAAATCGTGCTTGAAACAGGAAATGCGGACAACTTGAGCGCACCTAATCACATAGTCTGCAAATGTCATGTAATCTGTACTGTAACCACTATTCATTCGAACATGAAGAGGCTAGAGTTAGAGCAAATCTCGTCTAAATTGTACAACTTTATCTTCCCATCTATAGAATATTCGACAGAATTTGTTTTGTTGTCTCGTAAGCTAGGAACAATGCTCCGGTTGCTGGAAATGTCCGCACTAATGTCGGCCCTAGTCCGTTGTATAGCGCTCGAACTCCTGACGAACATCACATAACGAGTGTCAGCTAATTCAGTTCAACCGGGTATAATAGGTACAATAGAGTAAATCAATGAACTACGTACCTTCTGTTCTTGCGATTTCTGTCAGGCATTTCGTGAAGGTAGTTTTAGTAGTGCAAATTTGGATTCTAGATTTAACTACGTCAGTGGGGAAAATAGCAATCCATAAACTGATCCCTCCTACACCTCCACAGACAATAGTCCTGGTTACACCTGCGATACATTTAATTCATAATCTTATTATCAGAATGACTCTCAATGTCTCATATTGGCTGTCTGCATGGTGATTTACCGATGTCATCTTTAGTTTTTCCTTCGGGAGTTAGCAGGTACCTGCATACCTCGTAGCCAGCAAAGAAGAAAAAATACCCGGGCATTTCCCGAGCTAGAGTAGAAGTGAAACCTCTGTAAAAACCTGAGATTCCTTCCTCTGCAAAAATTTTACGTGTCATGGTCCAAGGTCCGATTGACTGCAATTACAACACAATTACACATAGCTTGTGATCGCATAACTGAAAAATCTAAGGTTTAGGGGGAAAACCAGGAGATGACTTACTTTTTTATTAGCAATATCGTTTTTCTGCGAGGACAACTGGGTGGTTTCAGACAAAGCTTGGAGCCTGCATTTGACGAGCTCCGTCGGACACAGGGTTAAGGAAGAGAAAAATCCAGCTAAGAAACCCGACACTCCATTCCAGAGGGGTTTCATATTTTCAACTGACTGAAAACCCCTTTTGATCACTTAACCTGTGAGATGGACAGTTGGCGGGGGAAAACGAAAGCGGACTAGGTTACCTGGTTTGTAGATAACGCAACAGCTTTCTGGCAAGCGCCGTAGGCAGCGAACAAAATGGCATTTTCAGAAATACTGGCAGCGAGTGCAGGCCCAGTGCCAGCATATAAACCTCGGATCAAGCCATCTTTCCTCAAAGTCTCCTTAAAACAGTGAACCATTCCCTTGTTATAAATTTGCGGAAAGGCCTGCATTTTTACTTTCACAGTGTCACCGGGTTGGCCCACGTAAACTGAAGCAGCGCCACCTGGAAGATGCGACATTAAGAGGCTTGCATAGTCGTGAAGGAGTTGAATGCTACAAGCAACTTTGGATTTACCTGCAGTTCCGCCTATCAGGTCAATGAAGGCATCTCTGACTCCAGTACTTGAGCCTGATTCTTTCATTTCAACTCTTCTCCAGGTGGGCAGACGTCAAAATTTGAGTATTTAAGTTTGTTGATAGTAAAGAAGATCGTGTACTACACCTGGATCGGAGCACTGGATGAATGTTTTCTATGATTCTGTTTCGCTTATAGAATGAGCACTTTCATGCGTCTCTCACTAACATTGCTGCAGATTGGTAACTGAATTTTTGTCTTTCCTGATTGAGCTCCATCTCGTTTATCTACAGCTTATCAGTAAGGGTCATCTGAGAAATGCCATGTGGTTCCAATTCCCAGCATAAACAGATAACATTAGTCCTTGGATTCTTGCGGCTGAAACTGGAGCTAAAGGAGTCCAGTGAAGCGTTGAAAACCTTTTTATAATTTTTGCTCTCGACGACATTGGGTTAAATAGAAACAAACATAGATTTGAAGTTTATGTTGACATATCAGATGGCCCCACCTTCCTCCTTGGTGGGTCACAATTTGAATCCTAGTTTTTTATTTCTCACGCTGCTTATTAGGGTCTATGTACTTCATATGGGTTAATTCTAAAACAAAACACTTTTGGAAACAATAGAATAGGAAAGGATTGTTGTTTGCTTAACGACATCCAAGATGCAGGGTTGTCCAAGCCCAAGCAGCACCAACAAATATTGATAAAAAGTAACCGGTCTGTATATATACACGTAGTTGACATAATTACAATTCGATACACTTGACACGTGCATTAAGGAATCACAATTTTATGGACTGTTCGTTGTAAACATTGAGTCGATGCATGTGTTGCTCAGTTTCCCGCTCTGACAATGATATCTGTGAGCAATTGCATTTAGGTTAGGATTGCCGATAAACTTTCTCCATCGGTGAAAGTCCACCTCTTTCCTGGATGCTGAAGGCGGATGGTGAAATGAGTTCGTGTAAATATGTTAACATGTTATTCTTCTGGCTGCAAGTCTTTTCCGTTTTTTTACTTGGAGCGGAATGGACAGTGCTTGAGAGAATTTTTGAAAACAAAGCAAGAATGGTGTGATTGATTAAGTTATTGAAGGGCTTTCGTGAGTCATCTTTAGCCGATGCATTGAGAGCGTGACAGCATGAGCATGTGTGAGGGATGCCTCACATCAAGTGCGTAGCAAACTGCGTGAGATTGGCGAGTCCTTGAAGATTGAATATAACTGCAAACTACAGGGGATGGAATCAAGGGTCAAACTGTGGTGGTAGATCTACTCAAACACATCGACTTGCGCTAATTTAAAAGCGAGGCACGGCACAAGAGAGACGGCCAACAGGACCTGGGCCAGGAGACGCACCTTGGATTGAAGATGAAAATAAGAATGAGTCAGTGCCTATAGGTCTAGTGTTTTGTAACTTTTTGCATCCCAGCTGGTAGAGTAGAATTTAGGCTGATGAGACGAGTTGCAGATTTCGCAATGTGAATCTTCCTACAAGACTTTCATTTCTATCTCGTTTCTCGCCTCTCAGTTTGCACTTAATCGTCCGCAGACTGAAGATGCAATATGGGAAACCAGAGTGCGATAACAACGACGCATAGTGCACACAGCCTAGTTTTTTATTGTTTTCTTATCACTGCTTGCTGATCATCAGACACAGACGCGAACCGAATTTTGGGGTCATCGTAGCACTTGGAACGTGAGGGACGCAAACGCCAGAAGCAGTAGCGATGTGATCTAAAAGGCCTGAAGAAAGCGATCAAAAGTTTGTTCTCGCATCCGTTTCCATATGATCTGTGTTTATCTTGTTGTGTGTCATTGTTTTCAATTGGGCTCTCACTACCGTAACTGACTGAGCATCATCTTGATGAGCTCATGTTTTGATTCAGCCTCGCTGATTACTCCTCTCTCCTGACTTCTCACAGCGCTCCTCACTGAAGCGACCATTGCACAAGCTGGGCTTGTGTGGTGCAGTGAGTGACACACTTGCACCTGACATTCTAATTAACCAACGTGCAACATGTCGTAACGTCGAGGCAACAGCGAATCTGATTCATTTTAGCCATTTCTCTGTTTGTCGAGTGCAGGTGCATGGCAAAAGATCGTTTCTCGCATGTTGCTCGTGCTTCGCTCGTGTCTCGTTCTTTCTTCCACGAAATTCGGGGTTATCCCCTGCCCTGATTCAAGTCCGCAAGCTGTGTAAAGCTGGCATTTCCCTCTCCAACCTGTTGCATTTTCTTGCTGTTACTCCACGAAAATTTCATCTGTTTCACTTCACCGTTGCCGGAAAATGGTGAACACGTGGGCTGCCAGACAGCTGATCATTAAGTGCTCCTTCCCTATTTTCTGTGTTTATCAATAATCCACCCTTGCTTTGTCCTACGCGTTCTTTACTTCTCTCGCCTGAGTGAATGTTGAGTGCCCTTCAGTTCTAGTCACATCATCGCTACATCCTTACAATCGAAAGTTAAAAGTATTATGTAAACCAAACGCTAAACACAATCTCCAATTTCAAATCCAAACCAAAGAAGATTTATCAAATAGTTTTTAGTTGCTCTTCTCGGCCTTTATGCTTGTCTCGCCGCAGTCAGCTTCAGTTCTTACAGACATGTACCAACTACTACTGAAACTGAATTAGGTAAAGTTTTCATGTTCTATTGCATGTTCACAAAGTACATCCCTCAAGTCAGATTGTGGAACGGTTTATCAATTCCTTCTTTTGACAGTGTAATCCCCGATCCGAGTTTCTCTGCAATTTCCAGCAGGACTGGACTCTGTGTTCATCACCTTACTTTTACCACTTTTGTGGTAACCTTGCAGCAGCGCCAACACCCGAGAAGCACACAACAACTTCCTACAAGCTTTCCCGGACTAATAGATAGGTTAGAATATGCACATTAAAATTAAGTTCATGGAGTTTCTTATTTGAGAGCAAATATTTTACTCGTTTGCAGAATGTCTGAGCTAGAAATGGACAGCGACCCTGATTTCGACGATTTGACGGCGCCAGATGAAGACATTCGAGACAGTAGTCCATCAAGTTCGTAGTTTAATTCCTTTCCTTTTTAATTAACTATGAAGCGAGATGTTTGGGTATTGAGAAGGCCGCGGCCTGCTCGCTCGCCACACAAGTACAAGACAATCTCGGTCAATCTCACATCAGAAATCAGAACTAGGAGTTTTAGCGTATAATATATAAACTAGAATCTGATTTGAAGGAAAGTTTCAAGTTGCTTCTTTGTGTGTCTCATTGAAGGAATTTTTTATTCCAGCGAATGTCCGCAATCGTTGGAAAAAACTAGCTCAAGGTTAGATTTGCTGCGTTTTGCTATTTCTCTTGGATGTTTTGTAATTTTGCTTTTGTAGAGCTATTTAATGCTACGGCTGTTGTACATCATTAGAGCCTTAAAGTTTGGACATAATCGAGTTGAAAACGCATGATTTCTTCAAGCTTCAATTGGTGTATAACTGTTGAATGATGATAACAATTGACATGTACCCGCGAGCTTTGCATTCGCATGCCCTTTAGAACAATTACGAGGAAGTCCTCAATTACTTACTCACACATTAATTGCTATAAACAGCAAATAACTTCCAGGAGTTTGTCTAATCTTCAGTAGTTGATACTGAATAATGGCTGTTACAGTGGAAAGAAAGTACAGTGCTGGAAGTGACGAATGATAGCGACACGGGAAAAGTTATTGGGTTTTGAAAAGTAATGGAAGTCTTGGAATCTTTGGTGTTTCAGAGGGTCTAGTTATACCATTCAGAACTATCCATTCTCCTCCGCAGCATTTCAAAATGCCCAACCGAACGTGTTTTATCCCTGGGAAACCTGTTATGGTGAAAATTGTAGAAGTCCAAAAAACAGTATCAACTCATTTTTTGAATCCCAATTTGTACGTCATTCAAATTAGCCACGGAGACTACGAATGGGTCGTTAAACGAAGGTACAAACATTTCCAACACCTACACCAACAGCTACAGCTTTTCAGGTACAGCTAGCGTTCTCTTGAACAATTCGGTTCGATTGACTTGACCATGTAAGCATCTAACTAACTTGATCGCAGAGCTACATTGAGTATCCCTTTCCCTACAAGGACGCACCGGGAACGGCGGTCAACTTTCAAAGATCAGGGGGATGAAAAAAACATCGGCTTGCCCAGGTATGGCTCTGATTCTGACATAAAAGTGATAAAAGTGGGGAAAGGTCATCTGAAACTTCATAATTTTAACTTTACAATAACCACAGGTTTCCTAAGAAGCCGGAGGCGCTTGTAGGCCATGAACATATTGACGATCGAAAGAAAATCTTGGAGTTATATCTGCAGAATCTTGTTCAAATAAGGTCATTCCGAAATCACCATGAAACAGTAAGTACCTACTACACTCATGTATATATGCGAATGCACATGTTGGGCTTGGGGTGATAACCAACATCAAATTTTGTATTTACAGCTCGAGTTTTTTGAAGTCAGCCATTTGTCGTTTGTGAATGGGTTGGGTCAGAAGGGCAAAGAAGGAGTCATATTGAAGAGGGCTGGGCAAACGCATGCACGAAGAGTGACGTGTGGACTCTGTAGCTGTTTTTCTTTACCCTGTTTGAGGTAACCATGTTCTATTGAAACCTTGCAAACAAACTTCATATGGACATTAATATTTCTATGCAATCGCACTAGATTACAACGCGTATGGGGAGATTGTTGCGGCCATTGGCAAAAGCGATGGTTAATTGTGAAAGACACCTTCGTTGCCTACGTGAGGCCTAAAGACGGAAAAATCCATTGTGTCATGCTTTTTGATAGCGAGTTCGAAGTGTCTTCTGGTCTTTATGATCTAGGAGAGCCCCATGGTTTAATACTGAAGAATTCCAGCAGGTAAGCATAATTCAGATAGTCGGCAGTGAAATCACAAGGCTTCTTACGATTGCGTCATTCGAAGGCACTTGGTTGTTAAATGCTGGACCAAGCGAAGATGTAAGGAATGGACAGAATGGTTCAAGAAAGTGCAATCTACATCAGGTGAGTTTCTGTCTCTGTGCGTCCTATCTACTTGTACGAAGAGCCAAAGTTTTTAACTGATTTCTAATGTTTTCAGCCGCAAAAGCTTTCCTGGGTATTAATCGGTTTTCATCGTTTGCGCCGATGCGACCTTCCACGACAGCTCGTTGGTACGTCGATGGAGCTTCGTACATGTCAGCAGTTGCTGATGCTCTAGAAGCAGCCCAAGAAGAAATTTTCATCGCTGATTGGTGGCTCAGTCCGGAAATCTACATGAAACGGCCCGTCGTGGAAGGTGAACGGTGGAGACTAGACAAAATTCTTCAAAGGAAGGCTGTAAGGCTGCGTTAGTTCATTTTCAGAAACTTTATCTAATCAGGACTTTAATTTAACAATTTTCGACATTCCGCAGAAAGAGGGCGTCAAGATTTTCGTCTTGTTATATAAGGAAGTCAACCTAGCACTTGGAATTAATAGTTTCTACAGCAAACAGAAGCTTGTGGAGCAACATCACGAGAATATAAAGGTAAAAGTCTTGATCATGTTGTTTTCCAGAGATAACAGCATAACTGCAGGGTCTCTGTAAAATTCTGTCCACCTCAAATTCTAGAAGCTGTACCTTTTGAATGACCGAGCCCTATTCGCTCAAACTTGATTTACCGAATCCGAAATTTCATAAGCTTTTGAATGATATGCATTCAAGTTTTTTGTCTTCAATGAATGCACCACTGTTAACCCCAACCGTCCCAACCTCGCCGCCATTATTTAACACAGCTTGTAGCAGACCGTTTAAAATTGACTGTGACGGGCATTTTGTTATCGTCTTCTCAATTGCTAACTTGGCATACAATCATGAATTTTTGTCTCCAAACGTTCGAAGAGTTGGTGTTGGTGGTCGTTTCAGTATAGACAGCATAAAAACGGTCGCTTTTTTTCGAAGTTACAGTTTCGCGAACAGGCGGACAGGATGAACGATACTTTTTCACTTCCACTAAATCTTGAAGAAACGACGACCGCAGCTGAACTTATTCGTTAGTCCATACTAGTAATTATTCTTGGGTATGTGCAGGTCTTGCGTCATCCGGATCACGTCTCCGCTGGTGTCTTCTTGTGGGCTCATCATGAGAAACTGGTTGTGGTTGATCAAAATTATGCCTTCGTTGGGGGCATAGATCTTTGTTATGGAAGATGGGATGATCAACTGCACAGGTATGTGAGCAGTTCTGTCCTTATGATTCAACTCGAATGAATATAGCGCTGTGCAGGTGTAAACTTTCTCTGTATCTTGTTGCAGACTCACAGATCTGGGCAGTGTATCAAAAAATCAAGCTAGCTACGCGATGATGCATATCAAGAAGAACACTTCGAGCAAACCCGGCGGTGCAAATGGAGCGTCCTCTATCATGCAGCTTGCAATTGCCACCAACGCCGTTACTGTTGGGACAGTTGCGTCTAGCGTGGATGGACTCGACGTGGTCGACGATGCCCATGTGTAAGAGTCGACTTATTACTGTTGCTACTGATGCAGAAGCGTGGGATATAAGTAACATTCATATTCTATATTTTTCAGAAAAATTCCTGCAAGAGTAACGTTTTCTGATTCGGAGCTTGAAATCAATGTTACTGATACCAAACATCTAACCTCTACCAAGCAGATGTCTGAAATATCACTGCAGGATACGGAAATTCAAGTCACAGACAGTATCGAACATATTGGCGAACTGCGGTTGAAAGGAGAAACGCCACCTTCAGGTCGTCGGGATTTGCTTATTCGAAAAGTCACTAAAGTTTCTCGCGGTCTGCGGGACGATAGCAAGGAATGGATTGGCAAGCATTTGAGACGGCGCAGCGAAGACAGTTCCAGTGACAATGATGATAACGAACCGGAAGGGAAGAAGTGGGAATTGAGACGGTAAAGAGCATTTGCAATGAGCTAGTTTACCGGTACTATCTTAAATAAACTGTAAATGACAATTTGTTTTTAACTCAGAGCCAAATCAACCGCATCTTCAAGTAATCACGTGCAAGTGACAAAATCTAAAAGTGAAAGCGCACTGTCTGGTCTTCAGGGTTCCTGTAAACTATGGATCGGGAAAGACTATACGAACTTCATTGTGAAAGACTTTGTAGACCTGGAGTCTCCTTTCACGGGTAATGTTTTGTCAATATCTTGGTTAGACACTTATTAGGTAGCTTTCAAGCTAATCGGTCCGTGCTTGCGAGCGTGTGTGCATCAGTAACCACTTTGTTGGAACTGCTGAACAGTTTTAGACAGAACTGCAAAGTGCTTTTTGCATAGCTGTTCTTGTGGGTGGAACTGCGCAGCTTTAACTGCAGAGTAGTTTTGCATGTTGGAGTTCCTGAGCGTTTTTGTAGGATAGAACTGCTCAACAGTTCGTGGGACTTGTTAGAAGTTCAAAGTTACCACATCGCACCGGTCAAGCTTCCTCGGTCCTTGCGGACATAGGTCAGTGACCACTTTCCCAGAACTGCTCAGAACAGCTTTCCCCATTCCCCATGACAAATAGACGCTTCACACGGGTAATACAAAGTGCGGCACTTGAAAGCTACCCAACCACGCCGACACGTAGGTTTATTTTGTCAGGAAATCAAAAATTTATTTTGAATTTGCAGATTTGGTGGACAGAAACACCACTCCGCGGATGCCATGGCACGATATTGCTAGTATGGTCGAAGGTGCTGCTGCAAGAGACGTTGCCCGACATTTTATCCAGCGATGGAATGCAGCAAAGGTGGCCATGAAAATTCTTAGGATCCGGTCACCTAATGCGCCATATTTTGCTGATTGCTTTAAATTTCTTTGCAGGACGAGAAAGCTAAAGTGAATCAAAGCTACCCTTTCCTTTTACCGAAAGCGTATGATGACAATGACGTTTCACCCATCTTTTCTCCTGACAGCAAGTGCAGTAGAGTTACATCTCAGGTAACAACTATCTACTAACGGTTTAGTTTATAACCTTCAATGCTCGCCAGTTTACAATATTCAACTTTACTCCTGTTTAAGGTTGTAAGAAGTGTCAGCCACTGGAGTGCTGGAATGAAATTCCAAGGAGGGGTGACTGAAGACAGTTTGATGCAGGCTTACATAGACTCAATCGAAAATTCTAAACACTACATATACATTGAAAACCAATTTTTCGTCTCTCTCGCTTCTCCGAAAGAGAGAGGATCAGTTCAAAACAGAATCTGCCAAGCCCTGTGCCACAGAATTCTGCAAGCTCATAGGTACGTTATACTTGTTTGAACTGTACCGTGAAAGCATGATCAAAATAGCTGACTGGATCGTTTTGTATATGCTTTAGAGAAAAGAAAAAATTCAGGGTTTTCGTGATTCTTCCGTTATTACCTGGATTCGAAGGAGAAGTTGGGACGAACAGAGGAATTGCCATTCACGCCATTACACATTGGAATTATTCTTCAATCTGCAGGTATCTAATTTTTTCTTTGTCGATTCGTCGCTAGATCAGTCACATTGCATAACCGATTCCTGTTTTTTAGAGGTGGAGACTCATTATTAGCTAGACTACAAAACGAAGGCATAGACGATCCTTCAGAGTATGTTACCTTCCATGGTCTCAGGACTCATTCAGAGCTTCTTGGAGATTTGGTAAGTTTTCAGCATAGTGACATTTTGTTGTGCAACAGGAGACAAATAACCACGATTTCCCTTTTCAGATAACAGAGCTAATTTACGTACATTCTAAACTAATGATTGTGGACGACAATCTGGTGATAGTGGGGTCAGCGAATATCAACGATAGGAGTATGTTAGGTTCTCGCGATTCTGAGGTAGCTGTTGTTTACCAGGTCAGTAACTAACAAAATTGAAGAAAACCCAACTTCAGTTTTATGTCAAGTTTTTCTTATAATTTTTCGCCCTACGCTACAGGATGAAGAGTATGTTCAAAGTAGGATGAATGGTCAAGACTACAAAGCTGGGAAATTTGCCTATTCTTTGAGAACCCAGCTGTTTCGTGAGCATCTTGGCCTACTACGTGAAGACGATTTCGACTTGATGGATCCTATTTCCGATGAGTTTTACCGAGGAATTTGGTTGCAACAAGCTCAGCTAAACACAGAAATTTTCGATGAGGTTCGGTCACCAGCATTCAAATTCTCAATCTCTCTTGAAAATTGTGATTTTAGCATTGTATCCATTTTTTCAGGTATTTCGCTGTATTCCTTCAGACAAATGCCGTAGCTTTGTCCTGCTAAGGGAGTACCAAAACGAACCCACCTTGTCCGTAACAGACCCGAGTAGGGCCAGGAAGTTGTTGCAGAAAGTGAAAGTACGAAGAAAATGTGCTTCATTTTTGTAATTATGTCAACTGTGAATAGTGATTTTGAATTGCTTGTTTAGGGTTATCTTGTGATGCTACCGCTGCAATTCTTATGTGAATCGGATTTGCTGCCCGCTACTGGAACAAGGGAGGCCCTGATGCCTTCTCACCTCTGGACTTGAAACCGAGATCCTTCGCAGCACCGGATAATATATACTGAACTGAACACCTGCAGGCTGATTATGGAGTAAAGTAGGTTTGTGCTTGAGCAGCAAAATGAATCGGTTCAGTGGTTTTTGTTTTATGTAAAGGTTGATTTGAAAAACTTTGAAAGTTACCTTTTGAGACAGTAGGTCAGAAATTTCGTGTCAGTGCCTGCCGTGCAGTCACTTTACAAGGCTTGAACTCACATGTTCAGGCGGACAATAACTCTTGTTGTGATTTAATAATTTCTAACGTCAATTCAAGTACCTCGAGTGGTTAATTGCACCTTGTGCACACCGGTGTGTTGTAGCTTTTCTTTTTTGCACGTCGCAGGTTGAAAAGAATGTTCTAATTTCGTTTATTACGCTCGACAGTTTTGTTCATTAGTTTTGTTATGTCGATTAAAGTTTCAGAAACAATGAAATTATTTTACGTAGGATTATGTGGTGCTACATGATGTGAAAAAAGACATCGTTTCCTGTGAATCCTTCTGTGTAAATTCTATCCCAATAATTATGTTTACCAAAGTTCTAGAAAACAAACCAAAGTTTTTGTATCATGTTCAATATTCTTTTCGATTAAACACTAGAATTTCTGGAAAGCCTCAATCTTCGAATTCGAAAACCGTTGCACCTTGGCTTGGAGCAGTGATGAATACGTGAGGCTGGATGTCTGCAATTCCTAGAATCTTAGCGTAGTATTCAGTGCTAATCTTGAACAGCAGCTCCTGCAATTGACGTTGATCGACCAGCGCAACCATGCAGCCTCCCCACCTGGAACACAAACCTCTGAAGCGTGAGTATGGGCAATCATCAAGCATAAGAAGTAGCTCAAGCGAATCTACCAGATCCGCAATTTTCTGAAGAAAATCAGCAATCCCATACCACCCGATCTCGGCACAATGGAAATTGATTACTTTTGTAACGTATTTAAACATAGGCTTACCCGGCTCCGGTTAACCGGGCGCCATGAGAAACACCTTGCGCCAGCTGAACGAGTTGATCAAGTTGTGGGTGAGAGCATTCGTACAGTTCTTTCAAGCTCTGGTGACTTAAATTCATAAGTTTTCCAAGAGTAGGCAAAAGGCTGGGGTCATCCAGCTTGTTTTCCTCACAGACTTCCTTGAAGGTTTGAACCCTAGCAGCCTCTAACGGGTCAAAAATGGACACGCATTTTCACAATAATTCTATCGAAAAGTGTAAATATGTATGCAAGCAGCAACACACCCGAAAAAACGTGTTGAATTCTCTGGCGAAGTTTGAAGACAAGAGTGGAGTTGAAGGATTGTGCAATTGCAGTTTTTGTCTTAAGTTCGTTTTCGTCGATGTCCAAAATCTTGCAGACCTATGCGACGTAAAACCATTAGAAGTTGAGTTAGACAGGTTGAGTTAGTTTATGGTTGTTTTTTACCTCGTGAACGTTGTAGGGTTCTTTATGAAGCGTCTCGTCGACAAATAAGAGGAGTTCATCGAGAGTTACGCGGAGAACTAATTGTAAGTCAATCGGTTTTTTGATGGTTTGAAAATCGACACCTTTTTTCTTTGCCAGTATCCATGTTGCTAATCGACATTCAGTAACGCGAAAGTTGTAGCTGTCGTTGGCAGCTTTATTGGCTTCCGCAAGACTGTTTGCAACTACGAAGACTGCACCAGCAGGAATGTTCACGCTAGTCGCTTTCAGACTCGGTGTGAACTCGATAAATTGAGCGCAGCCTGAAGTGGCCAGCATGGCGATGGCTTGATCCATTCCGCCTCCCTGAGTGCCGATAAATCTCTCACTCCTTGCGCTAAGGTCAGCAATATCTCGTTTCGAAACATTAATCTGCGAATATGTTACATCAAGTCAAATGATTGTGTGTATTTATCCTCAAAACTTCCATTTATGCCTCTTAACTATAGGCTATAAATGATTTTTTTGTTGAAACCATAGTTAACGTGGTCGCCATTAAATTTCTCACTTACTAGACTTACAACTTTAAACAATGACTACTTTTTACCTTGAAGGCAGAGAGCGATGCAAGTGTAGCTGCACAAACCATTGCGCTGGAGCTGGACAATCCAGCGCGAGGGGGAACACGACCATCAACAATCACTTGCAGTGAGAATTGAGTTCCTTCCAAATCAAACTCTTGGAGAACTCCGCGGAGACCACAGAGAAAGTAAAGATGCCACTCTGGAGCTGTTCCTGACTTTCGATTGTCAAGAACTGACCTGAAATGCCAAACCCATGAATTAGTGGGCACTCACGGACACCTTCCATGAAATCTACTGCTGCTAACCTGATGTCAGACAATGCAACTTCTCTCTCAGGATACACGGGATCTACATTGCCGATTCGAATGGTCGAAGATGGGTTCAAGTTCGAGTTTTCAAAAAGACGACCGGCAACAATGACGTCATGTTCGATGGCCATGGGCAAGACAGCATAGCCACAGTAATCAATGTGCTCACCGATCAAGTTGACTCTAAAACGAAGAGCGGAGTTAGACTTAAGAACATTACTCAGCGGGTTGGACGCATTTTATAAGAACAAACAAAGGCACCTTCCAGGAACTCGAATTATGAATGTCGCCTCGGCATCGAATAGGGACGTGAAATGTTTACGTATAGCGGCAACGCGGTCTCCGCTATCCCCAGAAGGTCGCTCACGGGGGACGAATACTGTCTCTCGATTCGAGGTTTTTTGAGCAGCTTCAAACTGGTCCATCATGATATCCGGATAGTTCCGAAATCTCCAGTTACAAAAGCAAGTGTAGCTCACTGCAAACAGCAAAATTTGTTGAATCAGCAAAGTCAACCTGACTTCAGATACTGCCAAGAAATTTCTACAGAGAGAAAGTTGCTTTACACGAATACGCCAAGAACTTGTGCCAGCTTTCGGATACCATGCTTTCGCGCGTTGACTAAACATCCCAACTTTGTGATTCAGTGATGACCAACGCTAGGTTTTTGATACCAATGCAAAATAACCTTTAAGCTACAAGTGCAAAGTATTTGTTAAAGTCAGAGCGCATATTCTGAATGTAGACGTGAACGACTACGTTACGCTCTAACTAGGTGAATCCACAAAGCGCAATTTAGCTCACTTGCACTCCTGTATACAATGCAATTGTTATCGTTTGCTGTGGAACGAAAAATGCTAAAGCCTGCTATCTGTCGTGTGTTTGCTGTTGCTGTTTGTGCCATAATGTTTCTCTCCACAGCTGTCTTTCCGTCCAAGTAGCTTTAGGTATTACTATAGTTAGTGTGCCCATTTGAGGTTATATACTTCTACTCTCTGCTACCTGTAATTCTGTTTCCTTTTCACCATTATGAAGCTACAAAAGACGCGAATTTGCTGGCTGGCTGGCACTAGCTTTCACCACGCTCCCTCTTTTGCAAGGCTGCGAGGTACTATGAGTGTGAAACACACGGTCGAGTAATCTTCATAGCGAAAATATATTCCAGCGTGCGTCAAATACCAAAAAACTCTTACCGGAAATGCTCCAAGTGGTGCAAGTTGAATGCTATTGTCGTGCAATTTATTCACAATTTACACTGACATATTTGGCAGTTGAGGTGACGGTGTCACTGAATTCAACTTGCAACTGACGGATTCTACTCCAGTTGAGTGTCATAGGAGGCATTGTGCGATGTTTAGGGCTCATTCATCTGTGAATCACAATTTCATGCCTATTTGTTAAGCGCAGTAAGATAATGTAGATAATCCCCTTGTGGAGGACAGAGAAGGCAGATTATAATTTCATCCATTTTTTGGGTTAGCTAGCAGCGACTTCATATTTGAAGCGAAAACGCAACTGGACGAGAACAAATGTGAAACACAATGAAGTGAGAGATGACACAACGCTGCGCTGCTCGTGGTGTAAAAGTCAGCTCCAGACGCTTGTTGACGTATTGAGATCATCTTATCGGAATTTCTCCACGTGTACCAACTTTTGATGGCTCATTCGGTTCACAAGGAAACTTGCCGAGGAAAAATAAACAATCAACTTGACTATCAGAACAACTGTAAACAACCTGTTTATATTTAACATGCCCTTGCAGCTCTGCATCGTCATCGTCGTCCTCTTCCAGTCTTCCTTTTACTATAAGACATTTCTAGAGCTCGTCATCTAAAAAGCAGACCAGAATTTACGGCCTGTTCTACACTTAACACCATTGAATGAGTGTAGACAACACAATTTTCGATGAAAAAGTTTCATCAAAGAAAAAGCGTTTTCTGCAGTACAGAGTATGTATATGTATCAAAGTTAACGGTTTGCGTAGCTTGGAATTTACTCACAGTTCAAAAATCAAAAATATCCATTGGTTGGTAGATAAAAGTTCAAAGTTTCACAAACAGGCAACATCCTTTCCACTCATTCAGCTTTTCACAACTATTAACTCTTCGTCTCAATTTCCAACGTCAAAGCTTCCAGCATGTGATTTCAGCGCATCAAACCTAATCCTTGTCATTCGCAGGCGCTGCTGCAGTAGTCATATTGAGTTGGAGGCCTTGATTGCCACCGGCTTCTTGCCAAGTAAGCATGCTAAACAGTGAAGAAGGTCCCGGTAGCAACCACAAGCACCTGATTAACCGACTGAAAGACCGGCTTGACCTCTCTGCTTTTTATGGCAAAAGTCAACATGTTGCATGCAAGATTTGATATGATCCGATGAATGAAGTCCCCCTCCGCACAAGTTCTGTTGTACTCAAGCTATAAGATACCCGCAGCCTTTTGAGCCTGCAGCATTAGTGGGGAAATCAGGCGTACGATATGCTTTCTTTGCGGAGCATGTGAAGGGGTGAGTGACTACATGGAGAATGTGGGGAAAGATTTTCCTGGCAATATCCGAGAAATGTGCATCGCTGCTACTTTGCGCTCCAACGGGGTTCGGCGGGGAGATTTCTACTGCCTGGTTGTTGGTTGTTCAGCCCGAATCGGCTAGCTGGAGCTGGAGAGGCTTTCGGGCTTATACTATAGTGGAAGCGGGAGCGGTAGAGAGTTGGGCAGAATGCAATTGGAATGAAAGGTAATATGCACGACATGGACGTCAAGATCCGCCTGGCTCCAGGAAGCCTCGGACTGCTCACTGACAACTTGAGATCATTGCGTATATCCATGCACAGACTCAACTGCACATTCCTTCCGAAACCGCCCACTGCTTCGCTCGTCTCCAGTCTCCTATCCACTATTCCACTCAACTACAACGCGATATTTTTGTTGTACTCCTCTGGCTTCATCTGCCCGCGTATTACATATTACATCTACCTGTACTGCACCCAGTCCAGTAAACCCCAGGCTATCCAACCTCCACCGATGTTGTTGTTATTATTATTATTATTATTGTCATCTCTTGTGTCCGGCGCTAAGTAAGCAACTCTTTGACACTTTTTTCTCGGGATTCAAACATCACAAGCAAATCTTACAACTTCCGCTCAACTTGTCAAACGTTCAAACGTCACTTGAGAATCCTCAAACATGACGAACCGAAGCACATCCTTCGTCTGTCACTGACTGAAATTGGAATTAACCCACAGCTACACGACACTATTGCGACAAGTCCGAGTCCTCCGTGAGTAAGTCTAAATATTGTTTCTAAACTCGTCGCTTCTTTCAGATTTTCCAATCATTACACCGCTTCAATACGGTCAGCACAAGCGTGCAATGGAACGTTCTGCGGAAGCTTGCCACCCCGTCTACAGCTGAAGCATCTTAAGAACAAATGGAATCCCTTCGCAAGTCCAGATAGCGCCTTCTCCTACTCATTTCTGTAGCATCAGCTGCTGCCTCTTATACTGCTTTCACGTTCAGAATTTCCAGAAAATGGGTTTTGTGTTGCCATGTTACCTGTGTTCCAATGGTCAGTTTATATGTTTTGTCGTGCTCTCTTCTCGGATCGGTTTCATTTCGTCATTTATTCGAGTTTCCTTTTCGTTTTTATTTAGTTCCGCTTCATAAGATAAGAAGAGGATTCTGCAATCTTAACTATTAGAAAATGTTGATTCCAATTCGAAAGAGGCCTTCGAAAGTTTGAATCAAGTCTCGATGGATGTGTTCAACAGTTTGCGAGTTTTGAGAAACTTCTTTGTCAGCGCTTCGATTTGATGAGACGCCACGAAAAATGAATCTGATCTTTGATTCACAGCATCCAACAAGCGAATGGCAAGCGAACCTTGGAGCGCTGCAAGTGACTGAGACTGGATAAAAGCAACGTGAGCGTTAGTTAACAGTACGTAAGCTAACAGTCGACATGGATCCTACTTTCGTCGGCCTCTGTGATGACAGAAGTGGCGAGTTGAACTCTGAACTGATGGCAAACGACTTGACGGAGCTGGTGCCCGGCATGATGGTTGTTTGTATCGAGAATTTTGCTCCTCAAGCTTCAAATCACCTCAAGTTGACTGAAGGAGACATCATTGAAGGTATTGTGAAATTACACTAACAAAAGAGAACTCATCGGAGAGAAATGCCGGTTAGTTTAACAAGGATATTTCTGTTGTCACTGCAGTTACCGGGTTGACAGACTCTGGCATGTTTGAGGGCTCCCTTCGCGGGCAAATGGGGTTCTTTCCTACTTCCTGCGTCCAGGAGATTCGAATGAAAGTTTATGAACCTGTAGTGTCGCCGCAAAGAACTTACAACACAGTCAGCGGGAAAAGCGCTTTGCCTAGGATAAAGAAGATGTAAGGAGTTGTAAAGCTCAGCATGCCATAATGCAACAGCTGAAAAGAAATTTACAATATAATCGGATTCAATTCAGATGGGGAGAACCACACACAGTCATTCTTCATCGTGGCCAAGAAGGGTTCGGCTTCGTCCTCAGAGGAGCCAAGTCAGACTCTCCTCTGATGGACCTTCCTCCATCGGATCGTTTTCCAGCTTTACAGTATTTGGATGACGTTGATATGAATGGAGTTGCTGATCGAGCGGGTCTCAGAAAAGGAGATTTTATTTTAGCTGTAATGTGAACATGACAAATTGCGTTTGATTTTATACATTCATGTTTGACGATCAATCTTCATAAATTATACAGATCAATGGGTTAGATGTGGCACACTTTTCACACGAAACTGTGGTGGACCTTATTCGAAAGTCCGGCGACGTAGTTTCCATGACAGTGGTAGGATTGTCATACCCTTTACCGGAGACGCAAACCAAACCGGGATCGCCATCTTCGGCCACATGCGATCAAACTATTCATGGGTCACCCAAACTCAGTTCTAATTTTGCTACCTTACCCCGTAAATATTCAGGTACGGTAATCCTGCTGGTACTCGTATTCGTATTCAGTTTATTACAGTCATTTCCAGGAGACTTTGCGCAACGACTTGATTTTGACTTTACTTTATGCCTGACTTTTTACAGGAACGACCGGACCAAATGCGCCATCACCTCCTCGAAGGGATCCAAGCACGATTTTAAGTGTCGGAAGGACAAGGGCCAAATCTATGGTAGCAGCCTTGGCTGACCTAGGTAACTTATTCCTGTACTGCATTTCAAACCGGAAGCCTACTGAACAATACACAACTTTTGCAATGCGTTTTATGGACAGAACTAGGACCCGGCAATGGTATAGGGACGGCCAGTAAGACAGCTTCCATTAGAGCGCGCCCACCTTCAGGAAGAATGACTACTTCAGAAATGCACAGCCTTTTCGTAGAGCATGTTACTGATGATAAAAACGGCCATGTTACAGCTTCTACCTTGACCAGCGATAGCAAAGTTTATTCTAGTGTCGCAGTCATGAAGCGATCAAAGGTAAGTATCATCATTTGTTCATTTGAAACAAATTTTTTTCTAACCAAACTTGTTTCTTTTCCACAGAATGGGTCAAAAACGACTGAGCTGGTCAAATTACACAAAGATTTCCATAGCACGCCAGACTTGAAAGCTTCGGGCCGTTCTAAGAGCATTGAAGAAGGCGTCAAAGAAAACAGCGACGACGAGGGAAAGACCAAGTCCCTCAGTCAAGATGACTTGACTCAAATAAGTTCATCTCGGCATTCGTGGGCATGCCAGTCACCCGATGAAAACAATGACTACAAAGATGGCCATGATGGTCGCGGATCCGCCACCGGAGACTCAAAAAATGCTTCTATCAAGTCTCTCAAAAACTCGATGCTCGTTGATGCTGAATACAGAATAACGAAACCGATTCGACCGATTGTGTCCAAAACTCTTCCGAGAAGAGCCAGCACTGGCAGTTCAGCGCAGCAGCAAGAATCAATAAATAGCTTGGTACCTCCCGGTCAGGTTATCAAAGTGGATATTTCCAAGTCAAGCGAGTATGCAACTTTGGACGCAGCGGTGCTTGCTACTCGGAAGCGAGAAAACAACTCAATTATGTCAAGTTTCAAACCTCGAGACAGTGCCAAATTGTATGAATCTCCAGAAGATCTAAGGCCTATTGGCTATCGCGAAAAGGACCAGGTCCAGCCCACTGCAGCGTCTGGGAAGCAATTGCAAGACACCACTGCTACGGCTGAAAGCGCTTCTGCTGGTGCAAATATCCCAGTTATGGAAAGAGCACACACTAATGGGAACATGCCAGATTTAGTCAATGGAAGTAAAAGACTGGACAACGCGAGAGCACTGCCCCCTGGTACGACAACGACTAGTCAAAAAGAAGCTGCCAGGCCTTCACCGGTTGAAAATGGAAGCCAACGACAAAAAGAGTCACAGGAAGTTGAAGATCCCAAGTTATCGCTAATCGAAGCAAAAGAAAGGTTGAGACCTGTTTTGAAAGTTAGTCAGCCATCCAATGTGGAACCTACAAAAATCCGTATCGAAGTGAAGCAGTCTCCTCGCTTGCAGAGAAAAGCTGAAAAAACGGTAACTTTTCAACCTGAACCACAGGCCCAGGGGCAATTACCACACAGCATGAGTGTGGATGAAATTCAAAAATTCAAATCTTCTTTGAAATGTTCCAAGTCTTTCCCGAATGACCTTACTCAAGATGAAGAAGAAGAACTTCCCAAAGATCTACATGATGTTGAAGAGAATGCGTATGTTACTTGTGTAACAATAAACCAGGAGACGAAAAAATCAGAAGATCCAAGCAAACCAGGAACTGGCGACCGTAGTTCGAAACTTAACTTCCCTGACCATGACGAACAAAAGCAACACAGTAACGACAAATTTCCTCCTGCGCCGACCTACGAAGAACTTGCAGAGGCCCAAAAGCCACCAATAATTCAAGAGCGGAGCTATAAACAAATTGTTAACGTGAAAAGTGATCGGACTCCCATTCCTAGTAACATCTTGGCATACGGAACTATCAGCAGATCTCAGCAAGCTGCCAGGAACGCAAATGTTCTTCCTACAAAGAGCATTGTTTCTTCGACAAAATACCCGCCATCCAAAGAGCCAGAATCCGACACGGGCGAAACTGGTAGCACTCGAGTTGCGGTTCCTCAAAAGAAATCTGTCGGTAGCGGAACTTACCACACTCTTCAACCACAGAAGACGCGCTCCTTGTTAGGAAATCAGCAGCAATATTTAAGCAGACAATTGCAACAAATTCAACAATTGCAGCATCCGACTCCACAGGCTCGGCAGGCGGAAAAAAGCATAGAAGAAAGTCTGAAATTAATACAAATGCATATGGCAACATTGAAGGTGAGCATCTAATTGTTTCTATGCTTGAGATAGATTTTTGCAATTCTCTCTCTTTTCGCCAAGTCTATATGGTTAACTTGCGCAGGAGGAATTTCCCGTGAACCAGCAGAATGTGGTACCACCGCCTCCCGAGTTTGGGCTTCGTAACCAAACTCCAATCCTGGCTCCACCACCCGAGTTTTCTGATGTGCGAAACCAGTATGAATCTGCAACTCGATTTAACCAGGGCTACAATCAATCTGCCGAATCGGCTCAAGCTGCTCAAGAGTTAAACCGTCAATCACCCATGTACAGGTCCATAAGCCATGGTCATTCAAGTAGTAGTTCGATGTACAGCGGCTACCCGACAATGACCAGACAGCAATACAATCAGCAACTTCATCAGCAGCAGTTATTACAGCAAAAATATCTTGCACAGCATTACCAAATGGCGTTGGGAAATCAACAACCTGCAGCCTATGCTACCAGCAATACACCGACTTACCAAACCCTTGGCAGATTACAAGGGCATTCAGCAGGTGGCCCTCAGTTGCATAATTCCCAGTCACATCTGCATTATGGAACACTTGGAAGCCAAAAGTCGATGCAAGCTCAACTTGCTCAACATGACCAAAATAGTAGCGTCTTTCAGCAACATCATCCAAGGTGCTACTATTACCAGCAGGTCTCAACTACAGACTCCGGGGGAGGGATGGCTGTCGCACCAAGTAGTGCTGGTAACGTCACCTCAGCTACCAAGTATATCCCGGAAAAGTTGCACCCTGTGCATCGTTACACTCCAGGTATGCCGCTGCACTGTTACCTCACCTCATGAGTGCCTTTCCTTTAATAATTACACATGCTTAGTTTGTGGGAATTGATACTTAAGCTATATCGCTATACTTGTTTCCCAGATTTGGCAGACAACTCACCAAGGATTGTAGGAACCACGGCAAAAAGACCGATTATCCAGGATCATTATGAAGTACCTCATTTGCATCAGCAGCAGTTGCTGTTGCAGCAGCAGCAGCAGCAAGCAAACCGAGCACGACGAGAATTTCGAAACAAGCCACTTCCGGAGTGGTCAGTCCCCGATACTTGCGACTGGTTGGATAGCGTCTTTATGCCCGAATATAAAGTGATTTTCCAACAAAAATCCATTGACGGCTCGAAACTTCTCCGCATGGATAATGCGAGTTTGCTGGAACTTGGAGTCAAAAAGCTTGGGCACAGAATGAACATGGAAAAGTCGCTCAAACGCTACCATCAGTCAATAAAAAGGTAATTTGCAGAAACTACGAATGGATGATAGTATAATTTCCATGTAGCTCCATCTGGTGCTACCTAGAGCCAGGTCATTATGAAGCAACATTTAAAGTGTTTCCGAATCCCATATATTATCCGATATAAACAACTCCCGCAAGAGAACTTTGAGGAACGCGTCAAGACACATAGGATTTCCATTTCCAAATAATAAAATTATTCATACAGTCAATGCATTTCGAACGTGTAAGGGATGGAATAATTTAAGGTAAATTCAAGTCACAAGTTCTAACAAATAGAGTTGCGAGTGTGACCGAAATGAGGTTTCAATGTTCTCGTGTAGCTCACGCGTTCATATGATATATAGACTGAATATAGATTCGAATGTATCCATTATGGACCCTCTTGCTCAAATACTTTCGAGTTTCTTACACTTAATTCTGAGAAATTATTTGTAGCTAGCTTTGCTGACGCCGCTTGTAATCCATTCTGCATGTGCCACCTGTGTAAGCCCCAAATTTTGCGATGATGATTATGCATTCAGGATCGAAGAGAAAACTCATTAATTACTTATAAGCGCTAAAATGTAAAAGCTTGGAAGGAGAAAATTACACGCGCTTTCACCCAATTTTCGTGTGAGATGCTTCAAGGGCTGAGCCATGTACACGTTCTTATACCAATAATCATGTATTCTAACACACTGGTGTAACACAACTCGTCATTTCTAGTTGCTATTTATAAATGAAAATGTATATGTATAAATTATACAGTATAATAACAAATAAGTATGGGTCCGACATGCATTTAGATTCGTAATAGTGCGCATTATGATATTTACTACTTGAAAGTGGCATAGCCACTGTTTGCGATACTCGTAGTGCCAATTTTTCTTTAACATGAGGGCATGAGGCTAATTATTCTTCGACAGGTTAATTAGCGTTAATTTTCATCCAGTCAACATAAAAATCGATTACCCTCCGGTGAACTGTTTTCCTAAGATTTGTGAGAATAATTGCATAAAGTCACAATTATCATCATCATCGTGCTGCATTTCTTATTGTTTAGTCCTCCACATATGACATAAGTATGTTTACATAAAAGGGTAAATGGAGATCACAATTAGCAAAATCAATGAGAAGCTATAACTTCTTTAGTCCTCGCAAAACTATTCTTCAGCAATTCACATCATTTACCAATTCCAGATGCTTTATTTATACGAAAATCTACATTTGGTCACATTGTTGCTCCTTCAAAAATCGGAATAAGAAAGGATTGGACTTGTCTGATATCACCGAATTTTTTCTAATTAACGCGCTGTAAATCTTCTGTAAAGTCTTGTCTTTCTCTCTCTCCGAAAGAAGGAAGCTCAGTGAGACCAATCCCTGAAACAAAGATCAACGATGTCATTAGCTTCATGCCTTTAGTGTGTTCAAGAAAATCGATGTGACGCTTGCTTACGTTTTTCTCTGCTAGCCTCACAAACCGTAAGCCGCTCATACTCCAGAATATAAGCTTTAACTCAGAAGATTCTTCAGCTCTCAGCGGCATTAGCAGATAAGCGGCGAATATGTCGTTACCGAAGGACGTACTCTCAAATTCGACAACAAGGTCTTTATAGCTGCAAGAATACCAATTCAAATAAAAAAGTAATGAAGCATTTATGTTTTCATGAAAACTGCTTACTATTCTTCGAATCGCAAAATGTATGGCACGCTCGGCCCAGGCTGGAAACCAGAATACTGCATCCCGGATAAGTTCAGCACATCCCACAGCAACATATATTTCTTCAAGATGGCTTTCAACAAGTCCTGTACTTCTGCATCCGTCAAGACATCTTCGCCTGAGAAAATGAAGAAATCTGGAGTTATGTTAATGCTAAAATGATAGAATGTCAAAGAATTGTAGGACTTTCAAGTAGTTTCAAGCTTGTCGGACATCTACAAGCCCGTTTTGAAGATGAGTTGCCGTACAAACCGAAGCTACTTGATGGTCCAGCGATGCAAACCTCTTTTCATTTCAACTCACCCAATAAAAATACTTGCGTTACCAAAGCATAGACTGTCACGAGATCTCCCTGTCCTGTGAACAATGAGCTTTCACTCAGAGTTTCAAGAATGAATACGAGACAAGTTTTCACTTCGTTTAGGACCTGGTCAAAATACAACTTGAGGTCTTCTCTCTTGCCCATATATCTGACACATAATCTTCGTAAAGGATCGAACATCCAAAACTTGCTGTTTACAAGCTTAATCGCGACGGGTTTAAACAGTACCAGGCTTTCCAGTGCGGTATTGAAATCCTCATTAATGCTATAATCTTCTTCTGAATCTACATTTGGAAAATAACAAATCGAGTACAAGCTCAATACACTGTCTTGGACATCTTTGCCTGAGAACATTTTCGTTACTGCTTTCTGCAAAATAAGACGAAAGAACTTCGCATCTCTTTGTGATAACAAACACGGTAGTTGCAGCAGAAACGACAATAACAAATTTTCACTTGGTAAAAACTGAATCATTGAGCATAAACCTCGAAGTTCGAACTTTACGAAATAGCTACGACAGAACTCGAACGGCGCATTCTTGGTTAACATATCAACATAAACCAAAAGTTCTTGAGCAGTGCCTCGATCTTCAATACACAAAATATCCAGCAGTTCTAAGTAGCGTGATATCAGTGAAAATGGACTGGAATGTTTAACTACAGCAATGGGTTCGCCTGGGCGCTGAACTGACAAAGCAAAAATGGCGTTTGGAGGGTAATCGATCCCTTTCCGGAACGATGAAAGAATCACCGACGAGGGGCTACAAAATCAAACCCATCAACTATTAACCGTATTTGTACAATTGAAAAAGTGGTAGACTTTCCCTTACATTAGCCCTTTGAATACCTCTCGTAGGGTCCAGAATTTTGCCGCATTTGACACTTCCAGTTTCAAATTATTGACTCCTTCTCGTACACACATCAGGTTTAAGTAGTACAGGCATTGGCTGCACAGCGGAAGTTCCCAATCCTAGAAGACCACACAGGATTTATACGAAAAGCAACTACCTCTACCTCCTGTTGCTCACGATGTAAATACACTGACCTTCGAAGTAGAAGACGATAGCCGACTAAGGAATCTAAACGATATCCTAAGCAGCAATGATTCGACACCCTCAATCAAGCTTTTTGACTTCTCATAATTCTGGTCAGGTTTTCTAGTTCCAGGATCACTTTGTAGAATTTTGTTTAGAAGAAGCATCAAATAAGCACCATAATACGCGTCGAATTTTGCGATCTCCTTGTCTTCAAGTAAGCGGAGAGTGGCAACACAAGATGGAAAAACTTCCCTGTCAATGTTGTAGGTAAATAATCATTCACAAAGCACGTACATATGTATAACGAAGTAGTAGATCTTAGCATTACGGGAATTCCTCTAGGCTGAGTCCTTTCTGCGCTAAAGTTGACCATAATCGAAATGACTCCAACAGAAGAAGGCACCCATGCTGACAAGGTAGGTCATGTCGCCTAAAAGCAAGCCCATTCATTTGTGAACCGAATTGCTAAAATGATTAAATTCATGTAATGGATGGATGAACATTACTCACTCAGTGGACTCTACTATATACGACAGCACTTTTTTCATGATTCGTAACTGGCTGCTGATGCAAACAGCATGATTGAAGCTCGACTCTGAGAGTACGCGAAATAGCTTCAGCGAAAGCCACGTCAATACGGAATGTGAATTGCAGGTAGTGCATACCTCGGGTGGAAACAAATCCAAACAATTCGGGCCTATAGAGTACTCAATTCGTTCATTCAAATGATAAAAGCTCATTATGTATTGACAGATTTTACTTACGTTCGCAAATGCGGGTCCATGTGGAAACATACTTGTCTCTGATCAGCTTCAAAACAGAAATCTCCCTAACGAGTTCTATCGGGGAGTGGCGAGCTACCCGAATTAATATTTTCAGAATATTGATTTTGGATGACGTACTCAGCCGGTCGGATCTACTACTGAGTAAGTAATTGATCCTGAGTAAAATATGTGAACGGAAGACAAGAAAATCTATGAGGTCAATAGATAAAACTTGGTGATCCCTGAATTTAGGATCTAAAGCGCATGCTGCAATGGAGTCTTCTTTTACAACTTTGAGCAATAAACATGGCTGCGAATCCGGGAACAGAAAAGAAGCATCGAAACTTTCCTAAAATAAATTCACACCAATGAGCTGAATCAACAAAAGCAACCGTATAGCTATATATATTGTCTACGTCTATAACAAACCTCTTCAACATCTGGATAGATCATGGCTGCCAGACAACTCAACGCGGAATCTAAACTGATCATGTCCTCATAGTCCATAGCTACTCGTATGGCTGAAACCACGTCAACGTTGCACAATAAACACAACGGAGTGGTGATCAAGGCTTCCTCATATAGACCTGTTAACAGCGGGAAAGCACTGTGAGATTTTGCAAAACGCTGAAAATGGGTACATAACATAACTACAGATTCTTACCATAATGTGCCTTGCGGAATATGGCCGCCAGTGAATTTAGAGCAAAGCTTCGTTGAGCAGAGTTGGTTGATCGTGCGTAATGCATGTATTCCTCGAGCGTATAGCCAGGTTTCTCCATTTCTTGCTCGTGGTGATGCAGCCCTTGGATCCATGTACTATCTGGTTGCTTCTTCAGCGACAACAATGCTCCGCTACGGTCAAACCTGCCTTCAGTTTCTCCAACTGCACAAGTATTATTACTCGCTGTTTTCTTGGAATGCTGAAAATTAAAAAATAATTTCCAACGCTTAAAGAAAACAATCTAATCTACGTGCGCTCGAAATTTCATTTTACCTGCATCCATTCAAGTTTCGACTGTTCCACTATTTGCAGGCTTGAAAAATGTTCTAGAATCTCTGGTGAGGGCCCACTTCCTCGAGTATTACTGTTACCAGTAAGTTCAGGTGGCATATCAGTGTCAGGTGCTATCTGGATCACATTTTTCTTGGATAACATGAACGCAATGTTCTTCGGTTGCAGGCTGCGGAGAACTTGTTCTCGTAACGTGGATATATCCGTAGTAGATACTTCTTGGTCTGATCCAATCATTCCAAGCGCTTGCATCGATGCTTTTATTTCTTCAATCTTTTGCCTGTCCGTGTCCGTATTTGCTTCCCAAAGGGGAACATCATAAGACCGTCTAATTTCTTTCCTTGCCGGACTGCGAGATTCGGCATCAGCTTTCCTACTCGCCAGTCTTTGGGCGAACAGACTTGGGCGTTTTTGGCGTGATTCAGAACCCAGCTTTGGTTTTGTATCTTCGGGTCGAATTCCGACGGCCGTCTCTGGTTGTTTAGCCACTAAACAAGCGGTATCATATTTTAGACGAAAGGCACAAACTTCACTCACTAAATAGGGTGTATACTCAAAAATAATTGACTTACAACCACTCGTTGAAATGAAGCGCTGCTGCTTTATCTTTTCATCTTTCCCAGTACTCGAATAATTGCCTGTGTCCATTGTTGATTGTGCTTGCTTCTGAAATTAAGAACCGTGACTGTTTTGTACGAGAAAGCGGACAAACAACAACAAGGCCGATACGATTTTGGATTCAGGCAGCGACCCCCAGGGTCGGATTTTACAAATGTTGACGCAATGCTTTTTAAACGGGAAAATCTCCGTAAGCGTAACACAGGCCACTTCAAGGGCACCAAGACGTCGCTTAGTCCAAATTTTTAGCAAGAATAAACGTCAAAGAAATTAAAAACCCGGTGTCTGACAACAAGACGAGAGAAAAATATACATTGACTGATGTTTACACTCATTCAGTATGCAAGTTTGTGGGAGTATATGTGGCTATATAGTTGCACAGAATATATAGTGCATATACACAATTTTGTTTCTCTGAATCAGCTGTTGTATTCCCCTGCGTTGGTGAACTGTTCATAACGACAAGTACATTAGTAAATACATTTCATAAACTAAAAAGAAAAAACAACTTTTCGGAAAAACCGTGCATACAGAAGGAGAAACCCGCATATGTATAGTTATATAATATTGGTGATTGACAGTGGAAAATTGGAAGAAGCTGATTATAGCTTGTAAGCTACTTTTCGTTGGTGTAAATTCAGGCCTTGAAGAACTTACTGCCAGTCGACAGTAATACGTAGTCTTCGGTTGGGAATTGTGTCGGCTTCATAAGTATGCCTTTATTTTTTATCCATAGCTGTAGGATTGTTCGTATGGATGCTTATTATCTCATTTCTCTTTTTTGCAGTTTTTGGGTCTTAAACGCTTTATTCACATTCTGGGAAATCGGAGCAATGGCTACTTCCGGTAACTATTCGATAGGAAAAAACAACCCGTTTTTGGACGATGATGACGATGTAGACGACGCGGCCTTTCTTGCTGGCGCTTCTTCCAGGGCTAACCCATCCTCTCTTCAAGAACGAAGGGAGCAGCTGCTAGCTCAGAAGCGTCAAATTGAAGAACGTACTTTAAAGTCCAGTGCCCGCTCTGTTGGACTTCTACAAGAGAGCGAAGAAATAGGAGTAGCTACTGCTGAGGTGACCACTTAACCATAAATTCCCATTCGTCGAGTTATGGGATTATTAATGTCTTTTGTTTTCATATTCATCTACATAGGAGCTGCAAAGACAGCGGGAGTCTCTACAAAATTCCGAGCGGAGGTTGGACGGCATCAATGATTCATTACGAATTAGTCAAAAGCATATCCAAGGAATCAAGGTGGTGCACAGTTTGCAAATGATGTTACCGGATTGTATAGCCAAGCAATTTAGTTCTAATACCACGCATGTACTTTTTTGTGTAGAGTGTCTTTGGAAGCCTGAAAAACTACTTTTCTGGAGGGGTAAAACCTTCTGCTTGTCCTGGTGGAGGCAACATCGCTACATCCTGTTCCGAAGACACAGCCCTTGGTCAACCAAGGAGCCAAAGCAGTTTGTCCAGAATCCTTGAAAACAAGGGATCAACTGAAAGTGACCCCAGCAACCATCCGAGTTTACAATTGCGGTCCGATTCTCTTCCAAACAATGTAGACCAAGCTCTTGATCGAAACCTCCAGGATATGAGTGTACTGTTGGGACGGCTAAAAATGCAAGGACAAAGTTTACAAGAGGAAATTGATAGCCAAAATGATCTAATAGGTAGAATTACAGATAAAGCTACCAGATCTGATGATAGAATCAAATCTCAAAATAAGGAAATAACCAAAATACTGAAGAAGTAGTCGCTCTTTTTGCGAATTACATTAGGTGAAATGCGAAGAATTTGTTTCATTCACAGCACATAAGAATGTAGATGCACTTCTTGGATTTTTACTGATCTACGATTAAGTTTAAGTTATAAGAAACGCGTTAGGTTTCTCAATAAACTAGCTAAGCGATAAAGAACTCCCATTCTGTAAACTATCGAACTTGTTGCTATGAAAATGATGTTCTCTGGTTTCTGGTAGAATAGAATGTGTTTCCTGCTCATGTGTAGCTTCTCCCTACCTCTTTTGGTCTCCGAGATCCTCCAAATCATCAATCTGTTAAGTAGAGAAATTAACAATTTCATTTACACATGTATATACAATGTGAAGTCAAAACTCCAAGTTGATTCTTCATTCACCTCAGGCCATTTTTCAGGGACGACATCAAATAAATCGTCCTTGACATCACCTTGAATAACGATTTCATCTTCACCAGTAACTGAAGAGCCGCAAGCGAACCTTGTACCGAAGAACTTGGCTGCAACTTTCAAGTCTATCCCGGCACTCCCTAGACCCGTAATGACGGTCACCGACTTCTTCTTTCCTCGTGGAGCCCGAAAAACGCAAACCTTTTTCGGTCCAGACTTTCCGGATTTCTTTGTTTTTACGAGTCCTTTACCTCCTCTCTTCTGCCGTCCAGTCTTTGATTCTTCAGAAGAAGCTCCATTCAGGTCCAGCTGTACGAACAAAAAACACTGATGAGTCGTCTAGCTCGTAACTGTAACTGCCAATTGTAGTAATGAAGTACAGCTCAATGAAAGGGATCAATCAAACTCACATTGTCCATCTCTGAAGGCAAATTGGCCTCAAGCCATTTCCGACACTTTTCATGTTCTGGGAAGTAATCGCAATACTGAAATAGCCACCATTAGCAGTTAGATTCGTCGTTATAATGCATGTTACGTATTCATATTGTATTCAATAATAAGGACCTACCTCTGGTGGTAAGCCACAGTTGCCACAGTACACCACAATTAGGGGATATGAAATCACGACAACCGGTGGTTGGTCTCCACTGGTTCCACCGTCGGACTCAGGTTGGCCCTTCATGCTAATCAAATCTCCTACCGAAGGTTCATCAGTTTTAGCTTGCAGGTCAGCTGTTTTGGCTGATTCTGACATTTTTACGTTGCTGTTTGATACTCAAACCACGGGAACTGAGAATGGAAAATACATGTAACTGAAATATTAAACTTGATTTCACGTCTCACGTTATGGGTTTTTGCAAGGCAACCAAGATATCAAAACCTATCAAATTCAGGGTTTGAATAGTCGATTTACTCAAACTGAATTCTGCAGCCAAGATAACACTTTTCTCTTAACAACAGCGGACCGGTGTGTTCGTCAACAGACGCGTGCTCAAACCTGTGTGCATCTGTACATATATATATATATATACGTAGTGTTAAGGCGGCGATAGTCAGTACGTTATACCATGCTGACTGTCTGCATTACATAAGTCCGTACATATGCGTGGTGAATTTATTCCCATGTTGTATGTTAATAGTCTCAAATCTCACTTTTTGGCCAACGTAAAAATCAAATGTGCTCGTAACTTTAATGGATCCACGAAAACTTTTTACAAAAATAAAGTTACTCAAACCAAGAGGACACCTGAAACAATGATAACAGTATGCCTGTTGTAAATCTCGTTCTGTAGTTCTAGTTCTTCAAAGATGTATCCGATCATTATATGATGAAAAACTGAAGATCGTTTAAAATTACCAAACGTTTGTTATCTATATATTACCGGATCACATCGTGGAACGACTAATAATGTCGGAAGAACCAGCGAGAATTGTTGCATCAACAATCTAAAATTTAGCGCCTTACAGTTTACAAAAGTAGCTAGAAGGTCAGTTAATCAAACTTTATCCTTGCTGCAAAACTCTAGAAAAGGCTGAAGAGCAAAAGAATTTTGAATTTTACATCAGATTACAGCTATTTATACATACGCTTATATACATGTCCAGCGTACCTTCTAAACAGCACAAGTACACAGTGAATTGACATGGCCACCTGACTCAAGGTGCGATAGCACACGGAAAATTTCTTAACAACGGTCTAGTTGTTAGGCGCATTTATTCACCGAACAAATTTAGATTTGGTTCATTTACGAAGACATATCCTACAAATCTAAACTGCATCTGTTTGCGAAGCCACTTGAACCAAACCAAAAGCAGACGCTATTAAAACGCGCATTCCCTCTAGTCCAATTCGCCTATTCTTGCCTTCTTATTAAACACCGAAACACAAAGCTTCACTTCAGGAGTGTTATGTACCTACTTTCTAAAAGCCATTAACCAGCTGTGAACGCTTTATACAGATGTGTGGGTTGGCCTGGGGCTGCATTATTTACAGAAAACTTGCAAATCGGGCAGACAGTGTCGAGGCTATAGTTCCATGTCTCGTGCTTCGTCTTCGCTGAAGTCCGACATGGAACTCTCTGAATCTGAGGACAAGTTTCCCGCATTATTCTTCTCACTTGACGCCTTTTCTTGTTCCCGAAGTGCCTCTTCTGTGGCATATTTTCTTACGTATTCTGAAAAACAGCATGTTCAGTTTGAGTGACTGGACAAGGACGATTCGGTGGTAGGATTGAGCGTATGGTCGGCCATTAAGGAAACTTACCTTGCACTTTCTTTTTGTATTCATCTGGCTTATGGAGGTACATTGCAGCAGCATCTCCGTTCAATGGATCGATCGGGTTGGGGTAAGTTAGCAGTTGAGGCAGGAATGACTCGAATATGTTTGATAGATCTATCAAAACGTAACAAAAAACTGAACATGACATCTCATCATCACAGTTAAATTGGATATACGTTAAGGGAACATACCGTACAACGCTGTCCAAGCCTGATTGATGACATCAAGGCATACGGTCCCGGACACTTCGTCAATATTTGGATGGTAGACTTTATTCATGAACCCAATCGATGGCGATTTGAACGGGTAATGATCTGGCAAGTGGACTCGAACTTTCCAAACACCATCTTCATACGGAGCTGGAAGAGGAAATTTGTGTCAGTTCTGAAGTGAAAATTAACTACATTAACTACTCCGCAGCATGAAGTTCGATGAGGATAAAGTTCAAAACTCCATACACGGTTCACAACGGCACCTTGTTCCTTCAGTTGTTGAACTAAGTATGCACTCAAGACAAACGCAAGAGAAATGTTTTTTATCTATCAAGTGAAATTGATACTTAAAGATCAACTTACTTCCTCGGGGTCCATAGAACTTGACGCAAAACTCGTTCAGTCCTCCGAGGATGGTAACTTCATGTTTGGATTCGATCCTATCAATCAGGAAAAATAGTTTAGCTACCTTGTCTGATTTCGGAAAACCAGTAAATATATGTGCATAACTTACAATTTGATGACATCTGTATCCATCCTCCTTTTGCCTGCACTTGGCGAAGACATTCTGAAAGTACTCCGTTAAGAATTTGATGTTTTTCAGTATTATTGCCAGATGATTTTGGAGAATTCAATCTGGTTTGTAGCAAGTAATAGAATGAACTAAATTGGATTTTCAACTGAAGTCAAGAAGTGTGTAATTTGGAAGTCACAAGCAAGTTAAGATCTGCAAGAATTGTTCAAGATATGATTGGTTCAAACATTTCTCTTTGTTAAAGACACTTCCAGTTTTTTTGCCACGGTATTGTAAAATCGACTGGAATTTAGCACAACTAAAAGCATCAGCAGCTGATCCTGTCTCCTGTACTACACGATACACGACTCTCTTTCTCTCTGTTTACACCTTCGTGTCGTATCTGTTTCATGAGCACATGAGCAACAGCAACTGCAAAAAGTGTGTTGAGAGGAGTGAGTGAGGAGAGCAAATAAAGAAAACAAGAGAGAGGAGAGGAACATTCGTGAGGGCGACTCGAACCTCACATGTCGCGAGAAGGTTGAATTTTAATATTATACATGTATATATATAATACATGGGCGTTACTTGTCAGAGATGTTATTTGAAAACGCTAAACAGCTGGTTTCACATATCCCACATTTATCCATGCTCATAACACAGTATTTACAAAGCTCGAGAGCTTCGACTTATGGTCCTTTCTCCTTGTGCTGACTTGAAGGTAAATTTTAGTATAGGCAGTATGCAGATGCTGTAAGTTTGGTACGTCGAAATATAGTCTTCAATGTTCAAAAAATAAAAGTATCTAATACTTTACATTGAAGTGATGTAAAATGTATATCCACCGCAATCGCCCCCAGCATGCTACGAATTTAAAGGAATGCGCAAAACATTAAAACACTGCTGTACGATGTACCTTGACGAAAAATTCCAGTTTGAGGTATCCGAAAGAGAAACCGATCCTCGATGCTGTTCGTTTAAGCAAAAGATGGCGCTAATGCTTCAATGAAGGAATCAAAGGGTTGGAACTTTTTCTTGAAAAATTGATAGCCATAGATTGAAGATTGAATCATTTGACGAGAGCCACAAACGGCAATCGATCAAAATAATCAAAAACTTTTCGGTTAATCAACTGTCCGTCTAACTTCCCGCTTTTAGCAGGTTTGAGCCTCACGTCATTCCTTTAATAATATATATTTTGTAGCACTTCACAATAATTGTCCTTGCCCTCCGCGGTATGCTTTTCCCTTGAAGCTCCCTTCATCAGCAAAATGTCTGAATATTCATTCAATAACGAACGGGCATAACCACATTAATACAGACATGAAGTAGTCTTCAAGATGGTTGCAGAAGCGTCAGAGGCCATTCTTATCCTGCCGCTGGGTGGACGACTTGTGGACTAACTAGGGGATATGTATGTGCTTGCAGTATATAAACATAATTTATATTCGCTCAATAAGGCAGTACTCTTTTGAAAAAGAGACTAAAAGGGTTTGATTTCTACTCGATCCGGGATTATTCAGCCCGTGAGACATTAGACCTTGACCCACATTTTGGTTACCATGGTGCAGTAGTAGCTCTGGCGTCATTGCCTGCCTATTTTTCGCTGACGTCATCACTCATCAGTTGTGTGTTAGACTTGCGCAGGCAGATTGTTGTAGAGGCCACACGACGTCCATTACCTTTGCTTTGAGACACTTGTGTTGAGATCTTTCAACATCAACCATGAAGTTACAGCTAAACCTCTGTGCTATATCTTCCACCTGAGAAGTAGCCGTTATATATCGAAATATATATATATATATAGTACAATTTGAAACTAAAACAGCCTTTTCGTTCGCATATATATATATATACAAATGTGATTAAATGAGCTACTAATAAACGTTCTGAATAAACAGTGTATATAATTCTGGTTTTTGTTATGGGGTAAGACCACGGTCCCACTCAAGCAAAACAGCTCCAGCAAAGCAAAATAGGCACATGAAAACATATGCAGCGGCAGCGTCCACGGGGCAATGGGAAGAGCAATTGCGAAACAGCAAGGTTGAGAAGGTCGCAGCCATTTACTTATCAGAAGTCTAGCTGATCCACGATTAAATTTCTTGGTTTGTGTTTAACACACAGCAGCTGATAATCGCAAAGCATTTTCGAAATGGAATTTCGCGAGACTGTGCGCTCAGCCAGACACCATTCAATTCAACACTCTCTAATTCTGAATATGGACATTTGTAAATTGCACACAATTTTTTGAGACCAGGCATTCTTTACAACAATTTCACCAGGTTAGAATCACTTCGAACTTCTAACCTTTATCGATTACAGCCACCGTATTATAAATTATGCAAGCAAAATATAAAACATCAAAAGTCTAAGATCATTTCCTGTCACCAGATTGAACATTTTATCTTGTTGACTTGTTGACCACAGCATACAAAACCTTAAAGGCTACTAAAACAATTAGCCGATTAGTATACGTTTGAATTTTTGGAAACTCTTCCTGAATTCCGTTGTGCTATTACATATTGCGTGTGTGTTACAGTGAGCCGTGTGAGATTTAATTCACAAGACATCTTTTCAGGGATGCAACGTCATGTGCTAATTTTCAATTCACAAACGTCCTCATGTCCTTCACGGCATTTTCTCATGACGATATATAGTTTGCTCTCACTGATCTTTGAAAGTGATTCCTACACTTACCCAATAAAACATATCCTAAACAAAGAACTAGCAACCGACATTCGACGTTATATAGTAACTACAACTACAATGATTCGGTTTGAATCTTTTTCTGTGACTCTGTTAGATGAGATCTCCACTGAAACCCGTATTTTTTCTTGAGGAACCCCGTCAAAATGCCATGTCGCATTTAGCATACAGGCTAAGAGAGCTGCATTACGAATGACTATATAGATGACTTGTGATTCGTGAAAGCCGGAATACAAAAATGTGTATTCATTTTCGTAAGTCTTATAGTGACTCTTTGGCACAGTTTCCAGTTGCATCAAATCTTTTGGCAAGCTTGGAAGGACTCTGGCTCTACGAATAGACATTCGGAATAGAATCGCTTACATCTCAAGAGTTGGAACAAGTTGACTTCACAGCTCTGCTCCAACAGTGATTTCGAATCATACCGAGTCTTGGTTTCGGCGATTATCCGAGGTGCATTTGGTATGTATCCATTTCATTTTGGTGTCATTTAATGATGCTCTCGTACATTATTTCAATCACAACACGAATCAAAAAGTTGCAGCAACTGAGGCAGAGTCAGAGTAGCTTCGCTAAATAAAAAATTAACGAGTGCAGTAATATAGTAGGAGCCAGGAGGTATTATATATATACAAGTAGTGTGAATTCTGAATCGCGATATGGCGGATAATTCATAAATGAAAGGACGGCGCTATGACTGACTGAGAACATTGGATGGATAAGGACTGAGGACGAGCGATGGCTAGCCAAAATCTATGTGAGAGCTAAAAGCTGGGATCTACTATCGCTGTGCTAGAAGTTCGCGAACAGCTGCAACCGAAATGGCAAGGATGAACGCTGGTAGACGATAGCGTAAAGGTTGCCACGTTGGAAATTCGCAATAATTTCTGCAGGCAAGCTAAAAGTAGTACGATCAGTGTACAACAAGATGCTCTGAATGGAACCATGCTGAAATGAAAATGAGGAGGAGAGGAGGAGAGGCGCTAGAACTGTGTTGATAGTTGCTTCTATTATAGCGCACAATTTATTAGAGTGAGTAGAATAGAGCAAAAGCTTGAACAAGAATAACACGAGGAACATAAGGAGAACTCAAACAAGCTGAAGGCTACAGCTACTATGCGCGTGTTGAGTGTGGGGGCTGTGCTGAATTTCTCAGGTTGGACTCACAACTTGTTCCAGAAACGAGCGAGTCTGTTTCCAGCAGTTGTTGAGTCAACAGTGACCTGGGCAAGTGGCGTGTCTTTCTCTTCGCTCCTAGTCCACGCGAGAACCCAATCTGCAAGGAGCATTATAGCCCTGGAAATCCGAAATCAGTCCTCCTTACCTTAAGGTTTGAACGATTGTACGGAACCCCCAAGTGCCCCATCTGCACAATTGTTACCAACGCCACTTCGCAACATATCCAAGTGTATCCAATTGAAACGGACCCAGTCCTTTTGCAGTCTCCATCAACGAAGCCCATCGGAGCATTGGTTCAGCGCTTTCTTTTTTGTTCCCCCTTTGCCCTTGACTGTGACCTTGTTGAAGCTTCCTCAAGCCCGTCTGCGTAATCAAGTGTCACCTGTGCTATGTTCTGCACCACAATACTCGGCTCCGGATAACTGCCTAAAGTTTTTTAGTTGGTGACCTGCTCATCCATAAGATCAGCTGTGCTGACCTTAAATTTCCTAACCTGACGTCTGGTACTTTAGCCAGTCACTGTTTAGTGTTTACGACTCGGAAAGCTTCTCACTGCAAGAGTTGAAGCCTACGATTCCCCAGTCAGTCCAGTCACTTTCATCAACAATTTTAGCCGCACGTAGGCAGCAATATATAAGTCATTTAGCCAAAGACACATCTGTTTTGACTAGCGCTGTCCATCAGCATCTTCGGAAACAAGGTAAGCGAAGCTTTCATTTCTGTTAAATACCCGCTTACTATCAACCAACTATGTATGTACTTTATGTTTAGTTCAGTGTTCAGTATTATATATTGCATGCAGATGGCAGATTACATGGTAAACTACATCATCTCCCGTCCCCACGCATTATCCAGTCAGCCATTTTTGTAGCTAAGCATGTGTCTCTTCTGTCTATTATACTGTGAAATAGAATTAATATGTTCCCAATATGTTTACCTGTACCTGTGTCTTATCTCATATTTTATGTTCAACTCTTTAAATTTGGACAAAATGGAAAACTACCATATGAATTCAGCCTCAACTCTCATTCTTCAGCTTCAGGTTTTTGCTTAGCTTGCATGCACCAAGATCAGACAACATTAGTTGCTGTACTGCCAACAAAAATTTTCACACATTACGTGGGCCCGCTTATTACCGAAATTGTGGAGAAAACAAAGCGTATTATATAGTTTACCCTGTTTTGCATTAGCTGGAGGCAAGGAAAGCCATAGGGTACCGAAATTGTACGATAAATAGTAGCGCGTGTATCCTACTGGGAATGGAGACGACGTTCCACTTTCCGACTTTCCTCGTCTTCCTCCTACTTTCCCCTGACGTCAGCCTTATGATATCGACCGACCTATATATAGCTCTCAGCAAATACTCCTCCTTCAAATGCCCTTCTTTCTCCTCTACTCCTTACACTGTTAGTTACAATATGTCACGGACATGGTTTCTTGTATATATTGCAGCAGCAATAACTGCCTTTTCATTTAAACTCTCCAGAAGCGACCTTGTTGTTCTCCTCGTTGCAGTTCTCAATCTTACTTAACTTTATCTCTCACACAAGCTACTCGCTCATTACAGCTGACGACCAAGTTTATCATAATGCTCGGTTATGCTCACGAATAAACATACTACACACATACCTCCCGGTTGACCTTGGCTCTGGCTCTATGAGCACATTTCGCATGCCACGAACAGGTGCACTGTATATAATACAAATCATAAGAAGCGAGCAATATCTCGTGATCGAAAATTCACTGGAGATACAGTGGAAGCAGTGGTAGTGGTGAGTTGCATCAACTAAATTTCCTTCATTATGACCTCTTGTACATTCCAGATGCATCTCGAAATTTCGATTGCGTTAAACTTTGTGATGTCACAACTTTACAATAAATTACCACGGCGGAGGGTCAACTTGTTCGGCGAAGAACTGGAGAAAGCTCTCAAGACCAAGTTTGTCAACCACTGGTACCCAGAGCGCCCCATGAAGGGATCTGCCTATCGCTGCATCAAAACGGGCCAGCCTACAGACACCGTCATCGCACTCGCCGCCAGTGAGGCTAATGTTCCGATTGGAGACATCATTGAAAATTTGCCCGGCGAGATGGCAATTTGGATTGATCCGGGCGAGGTTCGTTCCATATATTAATGAACAGAATATGACTGTTATGTATCGCAAAAGCAATATATGCATCGAATTACTTAAACTAAACGACAATTATGACCGCAGGTGAGCTACAGAATTGGGGAAAAGAGCAACATAAAAGTTCTGTGGTCTGCTGATATGACGGCGAACCCGGTTCACGTAATACAATCTCATTTGAATGGCCTCGGCTTCAACAACTGCACCGTGTCTGCAAGTACCAATGATGGCGCCGATGTTTCGTCATTGGCCCTGCTTCATAGCAATATAATGATGATGGATGACTTAGCCGCCGACAGAGAAGTTAAATCTTTCAACCCGGACGCTCAAGTGTTCCAACCAATAATTGCCGCTAGCCACAATAGCGCTAGTAATATGGCTCCTATTGCGAGCATTACACGACTGCCGAACGCGAATGCAATCGTTGGCACTCCTACAGGTTCTGGAAATGGAATTGGGCAAGCTTCCGATGTTCGCAGCAATAAGAGCGCCTCTCCGCCTTTCAGTCACAGTCCTAGTTCTACTAGTCCTAACCAGCATACCTTCAGCCTGTTTGGCTCTCCTAGCGTGTCCGGCCTCGGAACTGGTACAGCCGTGTCTGGTGGAATCAAGCCCAGCAATAGCAGCGTCAATGGAACCAACTTAATGACAACAGCTGCGTTTGCACAAACAAAATTCGGATCTACTAAACTGAAGACGAATTCGAAACGTACTCACCGCATGAGCCCCACGGAATTCTCAAATTATATCAAGCAGCGAGCTCTGGCACAGCAGCAAGCACAGCAACAACAAAGTAAGTGACTGAGCACATTTCTAACTGACGCTTTCATTTACGACGAAAACTAATCCGAAGTTCCTTATTTTTTTTACAGGCTTCATGAACCACCAACATCAGCTGCAATCTTCATTAATTGTTGGCTCTGGAAGCAATGGCGGGGGCAGCAATGGAAACGGAATACACCATGGCATTATGATTGGAGCAAATACTCTCGGAAGTAGTGCAAACAATAATATGTTCCAGCTTCAAAGCAACCTGCTTGGTCATTCTCGTCCTAGATCCATTTCGCCACCGACAGATTTTCTCATCAATTACGAAAAGTACAATCCGTTCGAATCTACGCAGATTTGGTCCAACAACATGAGTGGCATTGCCTCTGCTGGTCTTTTCGACGCTAAGACGAGCTTTCTAGACTTCGGAATCACTCAACAACAAGCCCAACAGCAACAACAACAACAACTTGTCGCCTAAATTAAAGCTTCTTCCTTCTAACAGCAACAAAAACCTCATAAGAACAATACATTAAGTTGAACATGACTATAGTCATACTCTCGCTTCGAAAGATCGATTAGTCCCCATAATCAGTATCGACTATCAAGTATCCTAGAGCAAGAATCGTATGCCGGCTTGGTGAAGACTAGCTTTGGTGAACACAAAAGTTTTAACCTTGACAGGCTGTCATACTATAGACCCATAATGACCCGCTCAATCTGATACTTTATATGGTTAATTCGGTTTTCTTTCATTCAAGTTTATATTACACACAAGGAACCTTGCGAAAAGTTACGTATTGAATTGAGTACAGGTTTAAAATTAGTTCATCAAGATTAGACATAGGAAAATTTATTTGTTGACGATCAAATAGTGACTAAAGTTGTAGGAGGATCTCATGGGACTGAGTAGTTGCTAAACTTTTGGTATACTGAACGACACACAAAATTGAGTATAGCAAATGCCTGCGTCTTTTAAAGTTCTACCCTGGTTGGTCGTTGGCCTAATTTAATGTAGTATTCTTAATTAATAATGAAAACGCCTCTACGAATAGTGGGCCCCATCAGAAACTTTACAACACAAACGTCTGTTCAGTCTGTTAACTGCTGCCGCTGTATAGCTTGAAAAATAGCATCCCCCTATTCAAATTATATAGTTTCAATCTCCTGTTGACCGAATTTCAGAGTGGCTAACAACTTAATATATGTAGAAGCAAGAGGTTGGCTGTCCATTCAAAGACGGTCACGGATAAGGGAGAAAACTTGAATGTACTTTCTAAGATTGATACAGATTAACTTGTGTCTGATATTCAGAAGATTCCAACTGTTGTTCATGGAAGGTAGCCCGTAGATAATGAGTATATATGTACAATACAACAGTCAAATCTTGGGATTTTGCGGAACCATAGTTGCAGGCGATTGGTAAATATGTAACGCGCTTATTGTACCTGTGTGTACCGATGTACTCTTCAAATGGTTGAATTTCGCTATATAATAATGTACATCTAAATTTAATATCCGGAAGTCACATGCTGGCTTAAATAGAACCAACTAGGTGTCTGAGAAGGAAAAGTGGAAGTCCTTGCTACATCTAGCTTTCTGAAGCTGCTGTGAGGATTCTGAAAAGGGAGAGATTTTTTATTTTGTTACTATCCTGAAGCCAAGAAAGTCAAGTCTGATCGAAACAGCTTGGCTAGGCGACAGTGTCTATAGTCATTAACTTGTTAACTATTATTAGTCTGGTCGAGGTGGAGAAGAGAGAGAGAACTACTTTGTTATCAATTTTATTAGCGTTTTTCACTTTGTAGTCAACAAACAACTCGCTGCGATATCGGTCCATTTATGATATAACAAATAGGCAGAAATGATGTGTGTAATTATGCTTTAATTTACACTATATGTATGTACATGGACGCGCCCACAGAACCGTGTATGCAACTTTCACTTTCGTAGTCACTAGCAGTTAGGACTTTTACTGTTTTCATTCTTGTAGGCTGAAAATGTTTAAATGCACGTCTTCGTGTTTAAATCATCCAAATACACACGTTATATCCTTGAAGTTTATTTGCTAACAACCGTTTTTATTTTGTTCATTTCTTCTCGTTCCGAGAATGAGAGCTAGGTTTAATCCGAACCGGTCTGAATCATTCAGTTTGTTGGCCTGCTTGCTGGTCCTTGCTTGGTCCCTTGCTGGTAATGACCACAGGATTGATGTCTATACAGCTTGCGGATAAAATGTAAGCATCATCATGTATCCAGGAGAAAAATTTGAAGAAGACGAGTGTGAATCTTGTTACGCTAATTGCTAATGGTCCCAAATGTTTTAGCCCCAACTAATCGAAGTATCATATATAATGTGATGTAGTAACACTTGGTGCTGGTGCTATGCTGTTTAAGGCAATCGACAGGAAATCTCATTTGAAATGCTGCCTCGGATGTAATTATAAATAAATATATATATATTGTGAAGTCAGCCGCATTCGACATTACCGTTAGTCGTTGCCCTGACGAACTTCCAAATCTATGGTGCTAATTGCCTGCTGGGCATGCAAAAAGTTATTGTGATTCAAAACGGAAAAACGTTGATTACTTCCTGATATTTCCGTGTTTACTACTAATAGATATACATATTGGATAGATCGATTTATAAACATTTTACTTGGGCCTTGATAATTATTAACAGGTAGAGTGTAATTATGCAGTATTTCTGCCAAGATACAGGTGGCCATAGAGCAAGTTTACATAGTTAGTTAAAATTTACAACCCGAATATTTCTGTATTCTTGTAAGAGACATTCTTTACGAATATCACACTTAACAGTACTTGCATTTCAAGGTAATTTTTCATTTTGTAGATGATAGTGTTTTTGTGTCGTACATTCATGTTTATTGCCTGTCAGTTGTCTGAGAAATGTTTGCTATGGAGTCACACCTATTGTTCAAGTTCAAAGCTGTACCCTGTACGGAAAACATTCTTCAAACAGCACCCTGCGAGTATAAAACTGATCTTGCGGGAGCGGGAAAGCTGCGTCACCATCCGGACATGATGATGTTAAGGGCTTAGGTTTAAAACTCTGCTGCATTTACACGCGCGCTAATTATATAGTTCGTAGTTCCGAACGGAATATGCTTCTTCAAGATATGTATATCTAAACAGGGACAAAATCAACAATCATGAGTCAATGCGTACCTTCACTTGGAACCTTGTTTCACATTTCTAGATGAAATGTAACAAAGGCTTTAGAACGTTTCCTAAAATGTTATTCGAGTAGCGAAGTAGTGAGTAATCGTGTATATCTTTAGTCCTAGTCAACCAAAGGTAACTAGTCAGAGGAACACTTGAGTATTGAAAATGTATTTATATATAAGTCGAAAGACATAAACGTAACGGACACGGTGTAGTATATATTATGTTCAAATTGCTGGTGCAGTTGAAGGGAATTTTGATATTAAAATGTCAGTTTCATGCGATAAGTGCAGACGTTGAATTTCAATCAAGGTGTATTTTGTGTATTTAATATTAACATTCATTAAGTACAAACTAAGCTGTAGAAGAAGAGTAAGTCTAGTTTTACTTTTTACAATCTGCAGCGGGAAAACCCGAATTTATGCGTAAATTGAGTTACTAATGCATATAATATATATATATACAGTTTGTTTAACTAGTGTTTTGTACTATTTTATTTGTATCGTTTCTTGGGAAACCCGGCAGGAGAAAGATCAGATTATTTCTAACTTGAAGTTGTACAAGAAATTATTTCTGTATATACAACTTCAAGTAGCTTGATTTGTTGATTTTCTTCTGCTGTGTTTCTTTTGCTCGGAATTAACGTGCGAAATCCTAATTTGCATTCGCAAGAGGTGGTCAATAACGTTTGCTACTTGAAATTGTCTAGTGTATGTGTGTTTAAGTTGAATTATTGAACCATCAATTTGGTCCACTGTTGTTTAGGAAATAGAGAAATTCTCCTCTATTGTCGCAGTCACTCTCATCAGTCCGTTGGTTACATTTGTTGAAATCGTCCTTCCAGTCCCTTGAACTTCTTGTTATATATTGTTTGCAACAAATACCAATGGTGATCATATATGAATAAAGTTATTCTAAAATCATTTGACGACAGACGAGGTAAAAAAATTAATTATGTATATAGATGCTTGAAGTGCATTCCAAAACCATCCCTTTGGATTCGCGAATCTGTCGTCAAGATCCTTCAGTTGCTTCAACTTATTCTGCAAATGATCAGCTTTGATTAAGGGCGGCTCCATTCCCCATGAACATTATCTCCTGCCGAGTCCAGTGTCGCCGAATAACTATGTCTGTACATACAAGTAATGTCCACACTCACTCGTCAGTCAGCTATAGGGTTTTAAAGGGACGTACATATATATATATAATGCAATGTTGTTTACTTGCATATTTTTCAAGCGCCGCTTCGCCAGTATCAATATAAATATATCCATTTACAGGCCTACTGCCGTAATACATATGTGCTGCGTGAATAAGTGAATAGTAAGTTGAAACTGTTTTGTTCCAAGGAATGTTTGCTATCGTCTCGCCCGAATCCATTCGTTTATAATAATTATCCTTTTGAACACTTAAACGATGTTCTTCTACTGTCTAATCGTTCCACTTTATATATAATATAACTAGTTTGGTGACAGAAAACATTTGTAGAAAGAGTTTTGCTGGAATATCGGATCTCTCCTTGTTTTGTGAAATCCGTCATAGCGTAGGGTCTCATTTCATCAATAATTTTCACAAACCGTGAACCAAAACAAGTGCAAACTTTGTCCAGTCCATTCCTGGTTGAAATTTTCGTGCTGCTGCATTAATGAAAGAACAAATATGATTGCAGCACCATCGTACCATTTTGAAAATACAACGTGATCAACAGCTTCGCCGTTTGGACAGAATTTTTCGGATTTTCGTCCACTTACAATCCAAGTATGTAATTAATTTCAGCCACTTGTGCTTTGAAGCAATTCTCTATAATACCACCTGCACCTTTTTCTTGTCTCCAGGCATTGTTTCCAAGCTATATATATATATATATCGGTGACTTCTTTTTTTCCTTTTGTGTGTTTTTATCCTCATATGTGGTTCTGGTTTTATCGAGCATGAATAAGATTCATGCTGGTCAGAAGTAGAAGCCATGGGTATTTGTACTTGAGACGACAACTGAGCTTGAGCATGACACTTCATTAATGTTGAGTGAGGCAACACCTAAAGCTTATCAGTTGAACCACACAAGGAAGCCGGATGAAGCTCTGTCCTCTAGTTGTGAGTTATGGCAAGGATCTAATGATGTTTTCGATTATTTCTTTCACAGGAAAACAACTTTTACAAGGCTAGTGGCCAACGGACAGCGTGTAAATTAACGCAACGGAACCACTTGGCAATTTCCTCAAGTGAATACATTACATGCACGCAGTACCATTCGAAGTCACATGAAGTAAGCTCTAAAAATTCTAGTTTTCTCTTGTTGCTTTCTAGCAGAAGATTCGTTTAATCATTTTTTTATTTCGACAGGAAGTTTCAGTGCAAGTGCATTGATTGGGGCTCCATTGAAGAAGCCGTTGCACCCCGCATCGTAGTTGCTACGTAGGTTTTGAGTTGACTTGACAAAACTTTGTTCTTGACCACCACCTGGAACTGAACGGAAACTTTGGAGTTATTCGGTGTATGAAAGTTGCGGGAAAATGCAGGCCATAAAATGTGTCGTAGTTGGAGACGGGTAAGTTTCAGTCAGTGTGTTACTTTTTTCATATGCACCTTTGACCTCTTTCCAGCAACTTAATCTAATTCTCTTTGATTTTCAGCGCTGTGGGTAAAACATGCCTATTGATCAGTTATACCACCAATGCTTTTCCAGGCGTAAGTAGACATGTATTTATAAGCGTTTAGAGTTATAAGCTGCAGATGGTTAGCCAGGAGTCCAAGAGCTTTGACTCCGAAATAAAGAGTGCTTTGGACAGAGCTCTAGCAAGTTTTTTCTAGAAGCTATCTACCCGAAAACGGGGTTTTAAATGAAGGTCGCTGTTGTTACCGTTTCTCTGAATTTTCGAGCTAGATAATGAGAAGATTTCTCACAGTTTTATACACTATGCTAGCACTAGATATTAATCATGATGTTGTTTCTCCGACAGGAATACATTCCCACAGTATTTGACAACTACAGTGCCAATGTGATGGTAGATGGCAAGCCAATCAATCTAGGCTTATGGGACACGGCCGGTCAAGAAGATTACGATCGCTTGCGACCGCTGTCCTATCCACAGACGGATGTGTTCCTTATTTGTTTTTCTCTGGTTAATCCCGCGTCTTTCGAAAATGTGCGAGCAAAGGTGAGAAACTGAAATTTAATACGTTATGCTAATATTGTTTGAGTAAAGTTGAGCAATAGTGAGTTTCTTGCAAAGAACATGCTTTTCATCTTTATCTAAAACCTGAACATAGTGTTATGAATGGTAATTGACGAAAATGTCTTTTTTAGTGGGTTCCGGAAGTTCGCCATCATTGCCCCAGCACTCCCATTATACTCGTAGGAACAAAATTGGACCTTCGCGACGATAAGAGCACCATTGAAAAGTTAAAGGACAAAAAGCTGGCCCCCATCACGTACCCTCACGGGCTGGCAATGGCCAGTGAAGTCAAGGCTGTTAAGTATTTAGAATGTTCAGCTCTTACGCAAAAGAATTTAAAAATGGTTTTCGACGAGGCTATTCGAGCTGTGCTATGTCCTCCACCTCAGAAGAAAAAGCAAGGTTGTAGGATTCTTTGATGATTATGTTAGATTGGCAGTATCAAATATATCGTTTTGATTTTTGTTTTTCAATGGACAAGCTGACTATAATAGTTTTTCACATTATTTGGATCGCCCAAAATGCAGTTTTAGCGCGAAATGAACAAGTTTTACACCGTTATTGTACAACCCTTAATCTGACCTTTAACAGCAATGCTGGAATGATAACGGTGCGTTGGATAGACATGAACATGATCTACGCTCATACAAGATGATACAATAACAATCTATTTTACCAAAACAGTTTCCGCTTGTCTTGTCATGTATCAACTTTGCCTAGATTTGTTTTTGTATTTGCAAAATAATGTTCTAATTGATGAAACTAACAATGAGTATATATAAAAATACATATATATTTTAGTGTTGATTTCTATTCAAAATACAATCAATAAATTTTCGAGTAACCTGTAATGATTGATCAGTGATGTGCGTAGGTGTCATGAAGCGTGACGGGATAATTTTTAATTGTATGCAATTAGTCAATCAGCCAGCAGCTGGATGAATTTCAGCATCCAAACGCCGTCCGGTTCACCATCAAAATGGACCCAAGTACCAAAACGGCAGAGGACCGTATTTTTATAACAGTGAGCAGGAAGCAAGTGAATTCGGGAAGAAAAGCACCTGCGAGAGCTGCAGCTCAGGACATGATCACCTAATACCGCTTCGAAGTACCCACAACTTCAGGAGTCACAGCAGCTTGCATCGTGACTGTAGAACCCGGCAAGAGGAAGCAGAAGGCGTTCTTCGTCATTGATACCACTGATGAAGAACAGATCGCCACCAAAGGAAGTACGATTCGGAAGACGTTTCCAGGGCCTTCCTTCTTCTTAATTCTTTCCATTGTTTCAGATTACCATCGCAATAAGTGGAAGTTTAACCTGAAGGATGGAGTTATGAATCTGAATGGCGCAGATTGCGTGTTCCAGAAGGCCACAGGTGATGCTGAATGGTGAACGACTGCCAGTGGGATCGAAAGTGTCCTCATGTCTACTCCCGGATAGCGTATTAGTACTGCGAGTTATATTTGTGACAGCCTTCCGGAGATATTTCTGATAACATCCAGATATTGTGTGTATTGTGTATTTGACATTTGAACTGATACCGAGTATGGATGAAATTATTTTATGTATTTGAACATGTTTAGAAATTAATTTTTGTAATTAGTTTGGATTGGAGGAGGAGAATAGGTTTGATTGATAGACTATACATGCCGATATCCTCTTCATTTTCGAAATCTGAGATTCGGGCTACCAAGATTCTAACTAAGCTAAGTTTTTGTGGAAAGGGTCTGCATTTCTAGTTATAAATAGCATCTAGATTCGAACTTTCATGTCTTGCGTTTGATGAGCTAAGGTTAGAACCCGGACAGCCTCATATTTGGAAATGAAATTCATTAACACACAGTTTGCAAGTGTTCATTTTTTGATTGAGGTTTTCTTTTCTGTGATGGCATTAGTGTGTATATACTAATGCTTAACATTATTATATACACCACATGAAACTATTTATAGCTTAGACAGGTTCAAGTTTCATCATTCACCAACCAGGGAACCTTATTAACTTGACTTGGATCTGGATGTTGACAGCGGACACATTTCAATGCATTCGTATAAGGCAGCCACAAGATCACAGTCACCCTGTGCTTCAATTAGCGTAAGTTAAAGATGAGTGAAAAAGACAACTTGTACACAGTTGTAGGTTGCAGGGCTCTTTGACCGCCACGAACGAACAATGACATCTCTCCTCCACCAGCTGAGTTTATCCTATGCAAATCCTCTCTAAATTAATAGGTTGACTGAGTCGGTGAGTGGCCTCGTAGATACCCGGGCGGTAGAGAGCATTGACTGGCTATACACAACAGCCGAAAGGACATGGTTGGCTTTTGTCGTCTTTACGACGGAAGCCACTGTACCAAACCTCCATACCCTCCTCCGTTTTGGTATCTTTTTCCTGGTGGTTTTGGCGCTTGGTTTCGATTCGCAAATTCGCATCATCGAAAGTGTTGTGAGCAAAGGTTTCGGATCAGAATACTTTGAACACATTCGCAAATGAATCTTGATGGCATGTGTAGGTTCTGGAAATTTTGCAAAGCATGAAGCAGTTGCAATAGGCCAACTTGCGCCTGTCAGGGTTTACAGATACATCCGACAACAATATTGTTGATTGACGTGAAATGTCAATCTTAACCAGGCTGGTATCTTGCGATCTTCGTCACTGGTACTGATGGCAGGGTCTGTTTATGAGAAGGCTGCCCCTACGTATAGCCTATTATAGCTGCATCGATGTAAAATTCTTGTTTTACTCCCATTCTCAATCCCGGATTCTTATCACCATTAATCAGTTCATTAAAGCTTTGAGTGTCATCAAGATATTTAACAAGTACGCATAGTATTGCCATCATCAATTGTCATCCATCGTCATCAAAGTACATTCTTCAAGCCCCATGTTTCTTCATGTATCGACTGTAGGACTTTCGACATTCGACCACTCTCTGCCATTTGGCGTTTGTATCATTCTTCTTTCTCTCCTTTCCATTCCTGTAAAAGAAGCAATTGATACGAAACTTTAGATCTTAGGCAATGATAAATGGTTTGTTGAAAGTTGGAACATCAGCATAACATGCGCAAAAATTTGGCTTCTTCCATACCTCAAGATCTAAGAATTCTTCCTTTCAAGCTCTGGGGCAGCCTGAAACAGAAATGAGAAATATACTGATATGATTAATGCCGTTGCGATTGCGAACCCCCTGTCTCGCAACTTGCGAGACATCAATTCCAGTACATTCATTCGAACGAAACCTTACCTCGAGAGTCGCACTCATCCCCACCAATCTCCTAATTATGTGTAATTTTTCTTCCTCTCCATATTCCTGCTCGTTGATATCTTCCACACCCAAATGGCAAACCATACCAAGTAGCTGCACTCGAAGGATGTCTTGGAATGATGGTCGACGACAGTACACGGATTTCCATTCGTCTTACGCAGTAGCCATCACTTTGAATCGTTCTAATTTCTTTTGCATCAGGATCCAAATGTCTGTCCGGATGATTTTGCCTTCCGATATGATATGCTATGGAGACTTTCGATTTTGTAGATTCCCTAGTTACATCCAACACTGAAAAAATATGAAGCCAAAGCCAGGTTAGCAGAAAGTCAAATACACCTCAAGCGGATTATCCTTGACATAATATTTATCACTATTGACTACCGTAGCGATTTTCTGTGACTGGGCTAGTTTCCGCCTCCCACTGAACTTCCTGGCTTGCGAGGTGAAGAGTCAGCTGTATTCTTGTTTCAGAAAGTTGCCATTGGTTCCGAACTGAAAATCAAGGGAGAAACGGTGAATGTTTTGCTCATCACTACAGAAAATCGTTTGCTTGTAGTCTCAAACTGCATTACCTTTTTTGATGATGGACCGTACAACCGTAGAAAGCGTATCTATTTATTAAACCAAAGCGTTCACAATAGGGCAGTTACGCGGCAATCTTCAGTTCAAGGCATGTCACAGCTGTTGTACCCGGCAATATGAAACCGGATAAACGTTTGAAATCACAACCACAGGGTCTCATTTGTCTGGTACTAGAAACCCCAAGGACAGATTCTTGGAAGTTTTTGAGATACTTTTTCAAGTCTGGCGGCGCTCCTTCCGCAGTTGAGAGGTTTTCTGGAAACAAAATCAAGCTTCAATCCGGAATAACATACGAGCATGCTGCTGATTGCTTTGGGGTGCTAAACCCGTTATTGTACCTACCTTGTAAGATCAAAACTTGGGGAAAGAGATTCCTGTTGTGTTCGTTTAGGTTCGTCATAGTTCAACTAGCGATAGCGGTTTTCTCTCCGAATCCATCCACCTCGGTTTGAAGGTAAGCTTTCAGCTTGGAGGGTTAGGTTAGGTTAGGTTAGGTAGTTACTTGAAAAGGGGTCTCTCGGGACAGACTGGGGATAAAATTCAGCGTTCATTCAGGGTTGGGTCAAGGGAAGAGACAAGCGATCAAGACAAGTGTTGCGTTAAAGACGAGCGTTAAGCATTAAAAACGAGCGTTCTGGACGAGCGTTGAGCGTTCTGGACGAGTGTTCAAGACGAGCGTTAAAGACGAGCGTTAAAGACGAGCGTTTTGGACGAGCGTTAAAGACGAGCCTTCTGGACGAGCGCTAAAGACAGGTGTTAAAGACGCGCGTTCTGAACGAGCGGTAAAGACGAGCCTTCTGGACGAGCGTTAATTGTGTTGTATTGTATTGTATGAGAGGTAGCATTGACAGGTCAATGACTATGATTTTAGGCCGAAAACTATGAGAAATCCAAGTTCTGGATCCCGAAAACCACGAAAACTTTACTTATCCAGCCCGAAAACGTTCGAAAACCAAGTAAACCTGAATGATATAGGCCGAAAACCATGAAAACCCGAATGATCCGTGTCCTAGATCCCGAAAACCACCGAAAACCACGAAAACTTCACATTTCCAGCCCGAAAGAGTTCGAAAACCAAGTAAACCTGAATGATATAGGCCGAAAACCATGAAAAACCGAATGATCCGTGTCCTAGACCCCGAAAACCACCGAAAACCACGAAAACTTTAGCTACACAGCCCGAAAACTTTCGAAAACCGAATAAACCTGAATGATATAAGCCGAAAACCTTGAAAAATCCAATAGACCATATCCTGGAACCCGAAAACCACCGAAAACCACGAACACTTTAGGTACCCAGCCCGGAAACATTCGAAAACGAGGTAAACCTGAATGATATAGGCCCAAAACCATGAAAAATCCAATGATCCTCGTACTGGATCCCGAAAACCACCGAAAACCACGAAAACTTTGAATACCCAGCCCGAAAATGTTCGAAAACCAAGTAAACCTGAATGATATAAGCCAAAAACCATGAAAAACCCAGAAATCCAGGTCCTGGATCCCGAAAACCTCCGAAAACCACAAAAACTCTAGGTACCCAGCCCGAAAACATTCGAAAACCAAATAAAACTGAATGATGTAGGCCGAGATCCCTGAAAAATCCAATGATCCTCCTACTGGATCACGAAAACCACCAAAAATATCTAACTCAAACGTAGAATTTTTTGAAAAAAATTGTGAGAAAAATTTAAAAAATTAAAAAGATTAAAAATGAATAAAAAACCAGAAAAACCAACAAAAACATTTTTTTCAAAACAATGTATATATAGGACTTATAATGTTCTTTAGCCGAGCGGGGAGCGGTAGGTGGAAGGTAGGTAGCGCGGCCCCGTAGCCGTGAGCCCCGGGTTCGAATCCCCGGTTGGGAAAAAGTTTTTTCTTGTATATGCTAGCTTAGCTTAGTTTAGGTTAGCTTTTAGGTTAGGTTAGGTAGTTACATGAGAGGGGGTCTCACGGGTTTATTCTGGGGTACAAAACTGGGGTTGGGGTTTGGGTTACACAAAATGAATGTCGTGAATGAACACAACTGTGGAACATCATAACTTCAGTTAATCATACACGGTTCAATGGAACTTTGGTAGAATTTTTCTTCGAAACAATGGAACTTGTGTTTCAAAGACTTTTGGTTCCATGGTCTTTTGGTCCCACGGTGTTTTGGTCCCATGGTCTTTACGTCCCATGGTCTTTTCGTTCGATAGAACTTTGTTTCGAAGGACCGCTGGTTGTTTCACTCTACTGGGGATTCGAACCTACGACTCCCTTCTGGCAAGTCGATAAACTTACCACCGCTGTACACGGCAATGCTGTGATTTGGAAGATCAATAGTGGTATATAAGTACTTGGTTCAACCAATTCAGCTTCCGAATTGGTTGAACAATTCCGATGGAATTAAATTGAACCTTTAAAATTTGACCCCATGCTTTTCTCAACGACTTCAGTGATGATTCTTACCGTCAGAAGCCCCCTGACTGCTCATACCTCTTGGTTGAACGGTCCAACGGATCTTTGGCTGAACGATATTTTGGTCCTACAGTCAAACCGTCCTACAGTCAAACCGTCCTACAGTTAAACCGTCCTACAGTCAAACCGTCCTACAGTCAAACCGTCCTACAGTCAAACCGTCCTACAGTCAAACCGTCTCCAAGTTCAATAACCGAGGATCTGAACTTCCGATTTACCACAAAGACAGTACAAATTATTAGAAATTTGTACGGGAACGTAGCAACTAGTTTTGATCTCGACTACGTCAGCCAACAGGCTCGAGATGAAACAGTCAATGATGAGTCAGCTGGAGAAAAACCCAGGCGGTAATATTTAACCAGAGCAGACTTGTTGAACCCGCCAGCTTAAGCCATTTCAAGCATCTATCGAATCGAATTGAAATAGTGAAAGAATTCAAATATTTGGGCGTGTGGGTGGATTCGGAATTGAAATTCAAAACGCACTCAGACAAAGTAATTAGTAAAGTTACATCCCGAGCCAAGGCTCTCTTGCGCATAAAGCGATACTTGAACCCTAAATCTCTAAACATACTCTTTCATGCTCTTATTCAATCTGTCATCTACTACGGA